>VZTT01018427.1:36144-55274 GCA_013400855.1 Buphagus erythrorhynchus | reverse complement strand
TCTCGGAGAATCATGCAAGTGGCTAGTGTGACAGCAAAACCTGGACGCATAACAAACAAAGGAGAGGCCTGCCAAAGCCACAGACACATTTTCCAGTTGTGGTTGTAATATATGAGGTATGTAAGATGTCTTTTTAGGATTGCTGGGTTCCTGGCCTCTGCAGGTTAAATATTCCCCTCTGCCTCACGTCAGCTGAATTGATGGTTTTGCCACCCAGCAGCCCCAGGAAGATAATAACTGCCAGTCACCAGCAACCTGCACTGCATTTACAGCATCAAATAGGATGCCAGCTTGGAGAGAAGTTGATATTTGTACAAATACGTGGTAAGTGACCATGTATTGCTGCAACAGTTGTTGCCCCTTTATACATCTATGTATGTCCAGACATCTGGGACAAGAGAGTGTTAAACACACACCACTCACAGCTGGTTCTGGACTTTATTAAAGGCATTGTAACAAAGTAATTTCTACACCTGCCTTGATGAGGAATGCGACGTGGATGCGGTATCCCTGCAAAGAAATGCATTATGAGATTTCTTTTTTGCTGGTTCAGCCCTATTAATCTGTTCAGCATGAGCTCAAGTATTTTAATAACAGGCATGGAATATTATGCCTACTCTGAAATGGCTTGTTTTTAAGCACAACTTGGGTTGTGTTTGTGTTAACCTAGTTGGAGGAAAAAAAACAGGTTTTAAGCTTATCCTCCTTTTCTTTCCCTAATCACAGCTACAGGGCAAAACATACCAAGGCTCTAATAGGAGAAATAGCATTATCATATGCTAATTTACAGTAATGTTAAGAATAGCACAAAGAACAAGCCATTGACTGAACGTACATGTTGAAATTCATACTTGTGAATAGACCTGTGGCATGGCTGGTTGCCCTTTTGGGGACAGAATTTGTGTTCCTGAGTAAACTGCATTTTGGGAATTCATGCTGATATAAGAGTTATTTTATCTGATATAAGAGATTTTTTTTTCCTGGTTTTGCCTGTATTTATTTACTGCTGAATACTACTGCAGGAAAAAGCACTCAGTCTGCAGCCAAAGAGTATCTGCTCTCTATGGTCAAGTGCAACCTCTCCATCTCTTAACAGGAATAGACACTGACAACTTCCAAAAGAGTATCTGTCTGTTCCTCTTCCTCTGGAAACTGCAGGCTGCACCAGACAAGTCCAAGGGTGAGAGAAACTGCAAATGAAGAAGAGAAAGAACATCTGAGATTCTTCACTATATAATCAGCAGACTGATTGATTTCAGACAAAGACAGGAGTTATATAATGCATTCCTCCTCTGTGAGTAATCATATGCAAAGATTGACATGTTTGTGAATGTTCCCAAAACTGATCCTGGGCTTACTGTGGCCGTTCCTCCATGAAGAAAAACATCAGTCAGAGGGAAAGGGGAAAAAAAGAGACAGAGAAGGGAAAAAAAAAGGAAAGAAGTGTGATTGTACTCCTAGGACAGCATCCTGAATTTTTCCCTGGTGGACCCTTGCCATTACCATGGCAAAATGCCTGGAAACTGCCGTTCTTTTCCACAAAAAAATGTTTTGAAGGAAGAACAAAAGAAGTTTGAGCTTTTGGCAGATCATTGAAGATCACTGTGTTCAGATTCTCAGCTGTTGTAAATCAAGATAACTACAGCGTTGCTACAGTAGTTAAAAAGTGACTGACTCTCCCATCCATCATGGCTTGCTGCTATGGGGGAATATTTCTTTACAACTTAGATAGAGGAAGGAATTGCTTTTACTGCATGGTGCATGTTTTCCTGTTAAGAAAGCATTTCTTATCCTTAATTGCTTAAGCTCCCTTGTATATATAAGGTGGTAGTACCTTCTGTCATGGAGGCATTTGCTGTGTGTGACACCTTGCTTTATTTCTTTGCTTTACTAGTTGAATGACATGTTAATCTGCTGTGAAGGTGCATAATAGGATCAATGGGAATCAGGATGTATGTTTTAAATTAAAAAGAGGTCCTTTCTTTGTCTGATTCACGTTTCTGTATTATATCACAGCATGTGTGGTCAAAGAATATTCCCACTAGGCCAGGATAACCTGACGCAGGTCAATAATTAAATAATAATCTGTAAAATTGAAAGGCTTTATGTTTCAGAGTGAAAGGATGTTTTTGTGGCTAATGGTGGTCAACAGGTAAGCACCCTGAGACTTCCATATATGCAAATACCTCATGATCATTCAGATACAAGGGCTTGCAAATCCATTTTTTACAGTTGCAGAAGGCTGAAATCTATAAACCCTCCTTTGCTTATGAACCAAGATGCAGAGCATCTGACTAGTGTGCAGCAGTGGTCCTTGGGGGTTTTTTTGCCCCTCTACCTAGAGAGAAATGTCTTGGGGAAATTAAATTCATCTGAGCTATGTCAGGAATTGCATGTGCCCACAAGACTTAGATAAGCCTAAAAAATTCCATTATCTGTTCATACCACCCATTGTTTGACCGTCTAGTCTGGATTTGTGATGCTGTTGATCACTGAAGCAGGAGAGGCAGGTACAGAGCTCCACGTGCCTCTGTGGTGGGGTGGTGAGTGGCTGAACCAGCAGCAGTGTTCCACATTCGAGTGATCAGGAAGCAGACACAGGAGTGGAGAGGCAGTCTCAGAGACAGACTTCACATTCCCTTACACCCCAAATTCACCCAGCTCTGTCCACCCTTTGCAGTGCAAGGGCCCAAGGCTTTCCACAGCATGGAATACTGCAGCAAAATTTATCTTTAAAGGCATTCTGGAAGACAGATTTTCATTTTTATTGAGGAACATTACTCCTGATCTGCAGCCCAAGTGCTGTATCCTGTTTATACATGTATTCACTTATTTGTCTTCTGTTGGTAAAGGGTATTATTTCAGGATCACCTAGCAGCTGATTTGATTAGCTGTGTTATCTTCCAGAGAGCTCTAATGCTGCTTTGTCCCCAGACCAAGGGAATGTGAGGTTACCAGGGTAAGAATCATAGGTAGCAAATAAAATACCATTAGGGCTGGGAGAATTGGACTCAGGTAAGGAATAGCAGCCCTCTGAACTTCCACTTTTCCCCATGAGTGTCCCAGATGGCACCCTTTTGATAAAAGGAGATAAGGTGGTTCCCTCAGTTGATCCAGGAGTGAGATCTTCTCCCTGAGGAAGCCACAGCTCTGCCTTCAACCAATTCTGTGCCCATGCAGCAGCATCTGACTTGTCCAGTGCTCACCCAAAGGTCACCTCTGTGATGAGCATCGTTGTGAAGAACACTGTGTGGGCTATCCTAAACCTCTTGTGTTGACAGAGGATGCCAAGGCTGAGATAAATCTCCTCCTCTTTGTAGTTTTAGTACACTTGGAATTTTAAAAAAATAATTACTTTGTTGCTTACTCTTGCTTAAATATAGGTTTTAAAACAGCATTGTTCCTGCTGTTTTTTTTAAACATTTCATTGCTGTGTTTGGTCTCAGAAACATTGCAAAAATAAGTAGAACATGGGACTATTTATGGGGAGATTTGAATTTTTTTATCTACCTGTTTGCTGCTCCGTTACCTAAGGAATATCACACCATTTCTTTCTGCCTTGATTTACTTTTGCAAAAAAATAGTTACCTCTTTCTGTAAGGTGTTACAGCCTTTCTGGGTGGCTGCTCCATTAATGGTCCCAGTTGCCTTTGGACCTCCAAAGAAAGTGGAGAAAACTCAATGAATGAGAGATTTCTGATCATATTAGTTGGGAAATTGTCAATCTACTGAGGCAAAGCATGGCTCTGGTAAGCAATACAATACTAATGGAGTTGAAATCCTTCTGAATGTGTGGCTGGGAGAAACCTTGCACAACATGCACCTGGCTGAACTCCTTCATGGTTGGAATCACTGAGAGATGAATAGCAATGGATTTGCACAATGTTATGGATTGCTACACCTCTGCTGGGGTACCAAGCCTGTTATTGCTATTTCCCACTGTTCTCCTTTTGGCTCTGAGCCTGTCCTTCAAATACCCAGAACCTGCCTGTGGGTGAGGCCTCCTTCCTTACTGAATTCACCCATGACCTTCTCATGAGGCCATTCCTCCTAAGGTTCTGCCCACCAGAATTTTGCACTCATTTTTCTTCCATATGTTCCACAACTTTCTCTCCTCAGTGTTTTCAGTCAGCCCCAAGGAGGAAGAAGCTTCAATATAATTTGTTTCTGTTGTACTTGCAAACTTCCTTTCCTTGCCTGGTGTTTAACCACAGAATCTCTGGAGATCACCCAGTCCAACCCCCTGCCAAAGCAGGGTCACCTGGAGCAGGTGACATGGAGCCACACCCAGGTGGGTTTTGCCTGCTTCCAGATGGCAAGGCTCTCTGGGCAGCTGTGCCAGTGCTTTACCATCCTCAATGGGAAGAAGTTCTTCCTCGTGTTGAGGTGTAACTCCTTGTGTTTTGGTTTATGGCCATTGCTCCTTGTCCTGGCTCTGGACACCACTGGAAAGACTCTGGAGCCATTCTCTTAGCACCTGCAGGATTTTTATATGCATTAATGAGATTCCCTCTCAGTCTTCTCCAGAATAACCATGCACTGCTCTTGCAGTCTCTCCTTAAAAGAGAAATGCTCCAGACCCCTCCTGGTCTTTGTGGCCCTTAATGACAGCACTAAGCTTTTCCAGCAAACCAATCTGCATATTTTGGTCTGCATATTTACAGCTGGTGTGTGCCACACACCCTTCTCTCCCCATGGATTGAATTCTCCTGCATGTGCATGCCAATTTTGATCTGCCTGCTGCATCCAGCACTTCTGAGCTCTGTCTTTGGTCCTTCACTGAGGCTTCCTGCAGTCTGATCCTGTCCAGATCCTGCTTGCCCTCAGAACAGAGAGCTTTTGGGGATAGATGTCACTGATACCAGAGTGGGTCTGGTGTATGTTCACTTCTGAGGACCTTGGAGAAGAAAATTAACTCAGGAACGTGGTGCAGTCAGGCTGAGTTATCTTTGCAAGGCATCTGCTCTGCTGACAAATGAACTCCTCTGCTGTCTCCAGAGCACTGGGGACTTCTGAGGGCCAAGCTGCTCTGCAAGAGCCCTCATTAATAACAGATGCCTGTCACCTCCAGCATGGAGTAACTGCACTTCTGTCTGTGCTAGTACCTCCCAGCATCATCCAGCTCCTGCTGAAGCCAGGAACAACACCTTCCTCAGGCCAGGATCACAGGCTGTAACCTCCTCTGGGGGTTTCCCCATGGCTGGAATGCTGCACTCATTTTAAGCGGGCTCTTGATCTTCCAGGGAGAGAGCTGCAATGAGCTGTGAGAGCTGAGGAGACGAGTGGTGGAGCAGAACAAGTGTGCTAGAGGGGCTTTTGGTGTTTCTTTCAGGTTAATGCAATCACTAAAGATAAAACCTCTACAACAGAAAGATAATACAGCTCCCCTTTCTTTACCTCCACATTAAGAGTGCTTCCTACACACACATAATAGATACTAGAAAAATATGGGATATGAGACTGCACAAGCTTTCAATAATGGCTGCAGAAAACAGTGAGTTATTGTCTCAATCAAGAGGTCTTGAAAATGTAATAGGGCAACTAGCATTTCAAGAGGACAGTTATGTTTGTCTCTGTCCTTACTAATAATTTCCTTCTTCCCTTCTGTGCACAGGGACCCCACAAAGCCTCTGAACATAGTTCATTGTTTTCTGTCTGCTTAAATAATTTGAGAAGAGGGATTACATTGTGGTAAAAGAGTTGCAGTCGAGTCTGAGGGATCTGGCATAATTTTCAGATCCATGATATTCTTCATTCCCAAGCTGTGTCTCCCTGTCAAAGACAGTGTTGGGTGGCAGAAGGTACAGTGCCTTTCCTTCCAGAAGATAGTAGTCATTTTAAGATGGATGCCCCCTGGCTGATTTTCTGGATATGAGGAGCTATTAGCATGTTTGCTCTGAGTGAGCACACGTTTCTGTGGCCACTTCCCTGCATTTCTGAGATGGATTGTTCAAAGCTATCTGTGTGCCTGATGTGCTGCCATGAGTTTACACCCTTCCTGTCTGAAAGCATCTCCTCCCCACCCAGATACAATAGCAGTGGCATGACTGTTTTCCCAACCTTTGTCTCTTTTACTTATTTTCATTAGAAGCCTTTTTGTTTTTGAGAGACTGGCTCATCTGCTGTCTTTTTTTCAGCCCATCTCTCAGAAACATCTTCCATGAGGAGTGGAGGATGAATAAGATGGTTGTGACTTAAGAAAAAAATAAAGGCAGCATATCTGTATTTTTTCTGCCAGCTGATAGAGCTATTACTTCAAAAGCTGATTGTGAGGAGAAAAAAGGTCTGTGATACAAAGTCAACAAACAATGGACACCGAAGAGGTGACATTCTCTTTTGGAGTGAACTACTTTATGTGGTACACACCAGAATGGGTAAACAACCAACAATTAGACCATGATAGGGTACTTTTAGAAAGGGAATTGGGCTTTTTAACCCCTGCTGGCTCAAAGGAGGTCTATGATCATGTGTAACCATGGCAGACAAGCTATTTCAGCCCCCTACAAATGGGTCAAGGGAGCTTCTTGAATGCTGCTTTCTCTTGGCATATCTGTAAGAGGGTGGTGTCTTTTCCCTCTGACACTGAATCAATTCATCTTTACTGTGACTGAATTCAAAAGAATATAAGTAATTCTTCTCTCCCAATATCTTTTTTGTGACTCTTAGATAGTGGGAAACACTGCCATCATTTACCTATGCATCCCCTCACTATCTTATTGCTGCCCCATAAAACAAAGCCCCAGAAAGGATGAACAGTTGTCAGTTCATTGCCTGCACTGTCACTTTGCAAACTCTAAATAATAGTGAGATTATGGCATGCTATAAAAGTACCTTGAGATAAACCTGTCTGAGTGCAGGGCTGATATTTGCTTTTGGATTAGATTTCAGTATGATCTCTTTCTTCTTTCTTTCTTTCTTTCTTTCTATTTTTTCTTCTTTTTTTTTTTTTAAGATCACTCTTGTAATTCTCTTAGAAACTCAAAGAATGGCCTTGAGAGTGAACCTGCAGAACATATTGTTAAGCCAGAAAGGAAGACTGAATTAGGTTTGCTTTCAGCTGATTTGTTTGTGCTCTTAGCTGAGTTACACAGCCTTTCATGTAGTTCTCCCAAGCAAGTACTAATCTGGCTCACTGGCTTTTGAGATCTTAAAGCATCCTACCTCAAGCCCAAGCAAAGTACATGTGGTGTCTAGACAGAGAGTTTAATTCGCATTCAGACTGCAAAAAGAGTCTGATGTTGTTTGCCTTTATGTTAGAAAGGCTGAGCTTACTTAAATAAATCTTGACTGAGTTCAAGAGCTTGAGCTCTGGCTTTCCAGAACAAGAAATTCTTATTAAAACAGAAAGAAAAGGTATGACTTGAGCAAGAAATACATTGGTCACCATAAGCTGATGGACAGGTAGACCCTGGAAGGTAAATATAAATACACAAACTATCAATCAAGGCTCTTCTCCTTGTTTTGTCCCTTGTTCAGTTTCACTTTCAGAGCTGTTCCAGAAGGAGTTGGTGCTTCTTGTGCTTGTGCCTGGTTTTACAGCTGTCAGTGGCTGACTTATATTTCATCTATTTTTTTCACAGTGAAACCTAAGAAAAGGAGAAGACTGTTCTCCACCAGGGACACCACCTTTCTCCTGGACAGACTCAAAGGCTTCTCTGGCCCCAGCCTGTTGTTTGCCATCCGTGGACCAGTGAGTTAATCTCTGGGCAATGGTCAGGAGGGGTAAGCTTGGTGAGCCTTTCTCATCAAGAATAGGAATTTCTGGAAGCATTTTCCAGAAGCTTAGCAAGCTGTCTTGAGGCTGTGATCTCAGACTGCCTCACAAACTCATTTGGGGAATCCCATGGTCTGTTCAGTGGTGAAATATTTATTCTCCAAGTCTTATTCTCAGGTGTTGCTGACAGAGCCCTCCACATTCCCTAAGTTCTACTAGTCCCATCAATGAAACTGCAACAGTTTTGTTGATGAAAAGTAAAAGAAAGCAAGTTTTTGGTGAGCTTAGGCTGAGAGGTCAGCATGGAATTAACATTGAAATCTGGAATGACCTTTCACCTTTCTTGCCCAAAGTTTGCAGTTAACTTCACCGAATTCTGGTAAGACCAAAGTGCCCATGGGCAAGCACAGGTGGAGATGCCAGGCTGCCCTGCTGCTCAAGCAAGTGACTGTGTCAGCTGCCTTGATTTGTTTTGCCAAACCCAGCCACAAGTGGCCAACGTGCAAAAATACCCCAAGCCATTTCATGTCATCTGACAGGCAGCCACGCAGGGGTCGTGGCTCTCATGATTTATTAACTTGGAGTGGCTGGGAATTGACCACACAGAGGTACAAGGCTTTGTATCCTGCTGTCAATCCCTTGGGCTGCAGAGAATACCTAAATATATTTTAGTGCTCAGAACAAAGCCCTTCACTGCTACCCATCATTAATCCTCCACACCACCTCCACCACATCATTAGCTGGAAAGTCTGGCTCTCATCAAATTGAGAGAAAAACAAATAAAACAGATATAAGAGAACAGAATGTGGGTGAACCTGAAGATTTGTTCAATAATTATTGTCTCTGTTGAAGAATAGGAGCAGTACTTTGGAAATGAAACCACATCTTGCATGACTATTTGACTACACTGTCCTAGGGGCCTTGGTTGAAGTTCTGACAGCATTGTCAGCACTTTTCTTAGTTCAAGCTCACTGAGTTTCCTGCTGTGGAAAAAAAATATCTGGCTAAAAAAAGAAAACTGCTAGAGCTTAAAAGCCCTCTGTTAGCAAAAGCCAGCACTGAAGGCCTTGGTTGATGAGTCACTTCACACAAATAAGTGCCACTAATCAATGAGAAATACTATAAGGGGCACTCATGGGCAGGAAAAAGCAAAATCAAAGATGTGGGAATGGTAAGGCTGGGTAAAATGGGAAAGGATGTGTGCTGGCATGTGGGTTCTTCTGCATGGGAACAGAGAGCAGGTGGGAGCTGGGGAGTGGGGTATTTCACTGGAGGATGTTGCTCAAGAGGTAAAACAGGTGTCCAACAACCCTCTGGCCCAAAATCTTGTTTGTGATAACACCTTATCCAAGGGTTTCATAGTGAGGAAGGAAACCTGACATTTTCATCACATATTTATGACCTGCTGTGGAGATTAATGTTTCATATGCATTTGGAAATCCAGTCACTAACACAACTGGCTTTGTTATGCTTAGCATGAATTCTGTCATTATATATCTGTTAAGTATGTATTGGCAATTTATTGACATTGCTATTCAAATTAAATTCTTGAGTAATTAGTCACCAGTGGATTTGCTTTCCCAAGCTGCAGCAATATGTCACAAAACCTTTTCAAGCTTCTTCCAAGCTTCACTCATTGGCATTTTTCCAAGATGTTTCCTAAGAACAAGCACTGAAGCTGATATTTAGAACATATGGTGATGATGTGTTTGTATGTTCATTAAATCAAGATACCAATGAAAGAAAAGTGTAAGGCATTCTATCCTTTTAAATGAAATTGTCAACCTAGATATCTATTGCCTTTGCTGAAATCCAGCCTGAAATGACTTGTAAGCAGTGCTCCGTTATGATGACAAATTAATTCACATCAGACTTTGATCACTGCTTGAAAAGTTTTCAAGCATCAATTTCCAGCAGTTGCATTTAGAAAATGAGAATTCAGTTTGGAGCCTCAGATTCAAAACAACAGAAATAAAAGTGCCCTCATGTAGCTGGTATGCAAACCTCCAGAAAAAAAAAAATGCAGGATATTCAGTAAAAATTTCTTCTGTGTGTAAGATGAAGAATTTCAGCAGCAGTGGCTGATATGTGCAATTAATGTTCTACATATGGCTCTCTTTACACAAAGCCCCTCATGTTACTGTTGCTCATGTGCACAAATTCATACACTCACACAGAATATATCTGTCTGTCTGTCTTCTCCCATTGGTCTGCCTCCTTGCCATGTAACATGTCAAAAGGAAATTAAAAAGGGAGGAGGGGGGAGAGCAAATCTGTCTTAAAATAGAATAGAATCGTATTAGCCAGCCTAATAGTGGAGGTGCATTTTGGAAATGTGGTTCTGTATATCTAATGTTTACCACTTGACTACCCATGCCTCAGGCTCAAAATGCATAATAACACAAATTAAAGCACAGCAAATGGAAGAGCCAGGATCTCAGAGATAACCACACCTAATGCAAAGTATGACAGAACATCTGCTCTTTAATTAATCTTACGTAAAGATTGAAGCTGTGCATTAAGATGCAGAGTGTTTATGACAACAGTTTTTATTGTAGTTAACATGCTCTGGGCCTCCCCCATGAAATTGTTTCTGCTTTGTAACACACATAAAGCCCTGATAAACAGCAACAGCCACCTAGAAATAAAAATGCTGGGAGAGGGATGGTTCAGAAACACAAAGTCAGGATGTTTCCAGGGAAGCATAGGAGTAGCATTTAAGTAAGTGGAAGTGGATTTTGATGGTGATGAGAAGAATCTAACATCTGGTTTTGAGAATACACTGATGACAGCTGAAATCCTGTGATTAAGATTAAAAATAAAGAGAAGCAAGAAACCCCCTGAAGTCCTCAGTTTTTAGGTGGTCAATTTGAGCTCTGCTTTAAGAGTCAGATTTTCAGAAACCATTCTGGCCTCTTTTCTAATGCCTTTCAGAAAAGGAGGGTTACTTAATTGGATGCAGCTACCCCAAAACACTAATGATTTCTGAAACTCTCTTCCATTTATTCCATTTCCCCTTCATTATGAAAGCATGCAGATGTTTGCATGGATACAGTTGCTACAAAGAGCAAAAAGTATATCTGGAACCTGCTCATTCATCTTGTTAAAACAGTTTCTTCATTCCAGGGTTATTTATTTCATTGAAAAAGTAATTTTCCTGTTATCCACATGGACATGGCTGCACTGTGATGGACACACTGGATGAAGATTAATTTGGAGACAACTTGACAAACTAACTTGCTTTAATCAAGATAATTCTAAAAACAGTTAAAATCCCTTTTTTGGCTTCTGTCTGACATGGGGGTATGAATCTGTTCTTGGCCTCAGTGCAAAGGTGAGTGAGGGAGTTGTCACAATGAAATATGAGAAGAGATATCAGTAGATCATCCTTCTCACTGGCTAAAGTGCAAAATGCCATCACCATCAGGAGCTTCAAGAAGAACTCATGAGAGCTAACAGGTTGACTGTCAGTGTGGCTTAGACCTCTGGAGAGAAGAAAAACTTCCTTCATCTTTATTCCCTTTCACAGAGTGGTGCAGCCTTGGACACAGTCTGCCACTCAAGAGGCAGATACTTCCTGTGCATCCATCTGGAGGAAAGATGTTCTCATCCAGATTTGTTAATCCAGATTTCATCCTATAGTAATTCAGTCCAAGCCTGAATAAGAAGCTCAACTTTGTGTTATTAGAAGATGTTTATTTGCAAGACATATACCAGTTGTATCATCTGTGAGGGAAAAGGAAAGGAGGTAAAAGAACTGTAAAAACATCCATTTTGCAACTTGGTTGTGTTTTCCAAAAATAGTGTTTGGGACTCTATGAGGCACCTTGAAAACTTTTCACTTGGTGCAAATGGTTGGAGTCCTGAATAAAAATTATAGGGTGCACTTTAAGTTGAATGAAAATAGGTTACCTGGAGAAAATGTGAAGCTGGCATGTGGGCTACGTCTGTCAAGAATAGTTTTTATTTGCCTAAATATGTATAAGGGAGGAAGACAGATAAATCGAAAGAAAAATGCCATCACAGTAACGTTCACTCTGGAAAAAGGTTTGTAAACCATAAAATAGCTGCCTCTCTGAAATGATAGCTTTACTCAAAGTATGTCCAATATATACGTGTGTATATATGCACATATATATAATCCAAAGGTAGACTTTTTGCCATGGGAATTGTCTGCAATTATTTTCCCCTTCCATGCTGTATTATAATTAGCAATTTCTGTGTCATCATGGGATGATGCAATGTAAATGCAGGCTTTCTGCTCATCCACTTCTTCCCATGTGTAGTTTTATTCCTCCAGCTGAGCCTGTGCAGCAGATGCCAGCATTCACTGTAATGAGGGACTGGAGAAGGACCTAAGCTTTACCAGCATTTGAATTGCTCTGGACTGCTCATCACCACTCCTTTAATTTATACCCTTAGAGAGATGGCAATAGGGTCTATGTCTCCTATGGAAGTGATTTGAAATCTTGCCAAGAAAGAGCCTCAGTCCCTTCCT
This sequence comes from Buphagus erythrorhynchus, assembly GCA_013400855.1. Taxonomy (NCBI): domain Eukaryota; kingdom Metazoa; phylum Chordata; class Aves; order Passeriformes; family Sturnidae; genus Buphagus; species Buphagus erythrorhynchus. The sequence goes on along the minus strand of VZTT01018427.1, from coordinate 43,062 downwards.
CCTTATAGTCCTGGCACGTAAAACCACAGGAGAAAACAAAAAGCATTTGTGAGGAGTCATCCAGGAAGAAAGATTAACAATATAAACCAAAGGAGAAGAGAGAAAAGACCCTTTCCTCACAGAAAGTGGGTCTGTGCTTATTTTAATGGATCTTTTACAGTCCCTGAATGTCCTCTAATCTGAGCGTAATGCTCATTGCTGTTTCTGCTGCTTCTTTGTTCGACATCCTGCCTGTTCTGCTTGTGGTTGGGTGAGGGGAGGGGGAAGTGCAGTCACTGGCCAGCTTTATCTTTGTGTGAAGAACAAATGTTGTTGTCATCCTCAAGGTTATGGAGCATGTCTGCTCTGCAAAACAAAGGAGTGGCCAGGGCCTTGTTTGTCCACCTAGTTCTCAGCACACTCTGGACCTCTCATGAAAAACCAGGAAGGTTTCTAATTTTTTCTTTTCCTGAAACACATCAAAGACTGTGAGTAGAGGAGGGAGATGCTTCCCCCGCTTCCTATACTCCCCCCGTGCTTTCCTCCCTCCCCCGGCCATCTCTTTTGGTTCTGAAAATTGTGTGGCTTTAACCTTGCTCGTCTAATAATGTGTGACCTTGACTAAAGGTGGGTTGGAAGGATTTCAGAGTTGGTTTTATCAGGATTAGCTTTTCATCTGCACAGAAGTATCCAAGGAAGTAAGCCATCTCATCTTCTTTCACCTTAGACTCCGAGCTTTCTCCTTTAGTTCTTAGAACAGTGGGGAGAAAAATAGGCTGAATTATTGCCATGGGTATGGTGATATCACACCCAGTGCAACAGATGAAAGGCGAAGGCAGCGCTGGGTGCGGTGGGGAGCACGCAGCTGCCTGGTGCAGGGGCTCAGAGCTCTCCTCTTCCAGCACCATGTACTCCTTTTCATGTGCTCCCTGCACAGGCAGAGAAGAGCGGAGAAGGAGGGCTGTGGAAACCAAGTGCAGAGGATTTATGCCTCTCCGTGCCTTCTCTGCTTCTTGGAACGCAAACTGACTTTGAAAGATTGGCTCGGAAAATGGATGCCCAGGACATTGCTCTCTGTTACTTTGCTGTGAAATTACTTACCTGAATGAAAATATTTAATTCCTTTGAAAGCGAGTGCATAACATCTCTGGAAGTGAAAATCCTGTGGAAATCACAAAGGAAAGAAGGACAAGGGATAGAAAAGCTTTATATCTCTGAATGTTAGCGAGGCTGAGCTTCCTTTACTTTCTTTTTGTGTGTGTTTGTGTGACAACAATCATAAATGCTCTTTCTAATATTGATATGGACAGTGCTAGAATCTTCTAATTTCTTTCATTAGATTTAAGCTTCATCTACAATAAACAGCCAATAATGTGATCTTTAAAGCACTGGAGAGCTTATGAACACCCTGAGCTAACATATTCCAGTTGTTTATAACCCCAAATCTGCTGTCACCATACCTTGTGGAAATTCCTGCCTTCCATGGAGGACTGCCTCATCCAAGATGGCATAACATAAAATTCCCCTACAGTGGGCCAACTCTTCAAGCCCTTAGCCTTGATCAATAACACCTGATTCCTCACATGTTCTCCATGTAGCTTCCATCAGAGCAAGGTGCTATTCCATATGGGAGAGCTGGCAGGAGGCATAAACCTCAGTGAAGACTGATAAAATGCTTTGGACAGATTTTTGGATGTAGCTGGCACCTTTGTCCTTTACATGTTCTTACTGCATCCATCCCAGGCATTAAAGAATGAAGTCGTTCCCCATCTATAGAGTTAAATAGGCAGCCCTAGAAGCCAACAGCTAGTCTGAGCATCTAAGAGGACACAGGATTGTGCACCTTGGTGGCTGTGGCCTCCACTTTTCTATTGTTCAACCCACCAGTCTGAAAAGAAAAGGTCTCTTCTTGGAGGCAGCCACAGTCCTTTGCTGTTCACTGCAGCTCCCTGCCTAAAGTCTGGTATGTGTAATATATAGAGAGCTCTGACATGCTCTAAATCAAAATGTCCAAACAGCTCCTGGGTATTCCTTTAATGGAGTCACAGAGATTTTGTTGTGTGGGAAAGGGAAGTGAAGGGATGCTGGAAGAGGAGTGAGGGGTCATGCAAATTTTGATCTAATTTTCTTTAATAAAATACCTTGGGCTACAGATAACAGAAATCTGTGAAGGAAAAGCGGGTTTAACTGTGACTCCAAAACATCCTCTCTGTAAATTTTCACAGGAAGGTAAGCAGGTTCCACAGTGCAGGGTATGGATTAATCAATTCTGTATTTCATCCTTCTCTTACTCATTCACATAAGCTTCTTACTCATGATTAATATCAGTGAAACTAGATAGAACAAGCCATTGAAATGTCCTGCTACCAGTTTACATCCCCACAATTCTCTTTCACATTGAGTAAGATTCTTAAAATGTAGAATCTGCTGCAACTCTGCCCTTGCTAAAATCAGAAGACGATGACTGTGTAGAATTAAATCAACATGAAGTACTTTGGAAGTTCTCCCTTTTGGACTTGTTATTCAATATTATTTTTAAGTCTAGAATGAGAACACATTTTAGGTCCAATTATATATGTTTCTGGCCATTGTCAGAATGGTCTGGCTCATATAGGTATATAATGTTCTTATATGTGCACGTACACAAAGCTACATATGAAATAAAGAGCTGGTGTTTTCATTTTCCAAATTTCATTACTATTATATACTGTTGACAAAGAGATCAACACTGCTACCCAGACTGCCTTCTTCACTCTTGTTTCTGAAATCCACCTGAGTGTCTAGTCATTGAACCAACGTATACACATCCAAAACAAAGTTCTTAGGTGTGCCATTTGTTGAGTTTCTTCATCAATCTGTTCAGATGGTCACAATGGAAAATCACACTGGGCAGTGTCTTCAGCTTTCTTCACAAACTCAGATCCATGTTATAACTTAATCTTCACATTGTAAAAACATCATATTTTACACGACTGTGTCTTCTCTACCTACATCACCTATGACTGGTCAGGGTCCTCACATCTCGTGCTGTAGCTCAAATATTCTGGTCTTTGGCAGAGATTTTTGCCATCTTATCTCATTCTTATAAATCTCTCCAACCTGTCATTTTGACTGAAACTCCCTTCAGCTAGTATCTATCCACTTATTTTTCCTTCTTTAGCATTTGGGATATAGACTGCTTGCCTTCATTTACAAGACCCTTCAGACCTTTTCCTACCTATTACCTCTCATTCACTGAAAGATGCTTCATTAAGATAACATCTCCCATGTCTGATCTCCACCTTTGGTGTTTAATATCTGCAAAAGGGAATTTTTGTGCTTTCCCTGTGCTGCTGCATTAATTCGATATGAAGTCTCCATTAGTCTCTGCCTCATCTCCACCACAAATTCTTCATCCAAACCCTTATTTAAGACAATTTTATGGTCCCTGCTATGATGATTGACTGGTTGGTATGGGGGGATGGTTTCTTCTCACAGTCCCTAAAACAGCTCTGCTGTTTCTTTCTCCTCCCCCATCAAACATTTCCATCCTTTCCTTCTCCTTCCCTGCTGTGGCTGTTTTTATCTGTTGGCTTTCTAAGGCTTTCATTTTTTTTTATGCTGAGTTTGGACAGAACCTACAACAACGAATTCTTAGCCAAGACTTTGAGAACTCCTGTGACCTCTTGGAATACAAATCAAGAGTATGCATTTACAGAAAAAACCTGTGTTACTTTCAGGTCTTGCAATTAGGAAAGATAATACTGCCATAAATTCTTTGAGCAGGCACTGAAGCTCTGTACTCAGTTTTAGCTGCCACAGTCCTCTTGTATGACCATTAGAGAGTCATTTAATCTCAGTGTTTTTCAACACTCCCTTCAAGACTGATAAACATTCATTAGTATTTTGTTATGGTTTGAAGTTATAAACTAGTGCACTGACAGGTCATAGCAGTATTTAGATAAAAATGCAGGGAAAATTCTTGATCATCTGGATATGCAGTGGAGAAAACAAGTTTATTGCAAGTAATAGTGTCTATGATAGTTAATGTCTGTGCAGAAGGATGATGATGGTAAGAAATATCTTTCCAGTGTCTTGGCAATATTTTCTTAGCAATCAAGAAATTAAAGTCGAGCTACAAACATTTTTCTTGCTTTGTGAATGACTATTTCTTCTAAGGATCTCCTGAAATCTGAGATGTGCAATAGCTCTAACATTTCTTTTCCCATACAGAATTAGTTTCGTAAGCAAGAAATAAAATAAACCCAGGCACAGCAGTATTTTAAAAGGGAAAGGCAGTAGCCTTGAATTATCCATGTTGATTTGACAAAGCCAGTGATGCTGCAGATATAATACACAGCACTGCTGTCACATCACCAAGTGACATCTTTTTATCCAAAGTGAAAATGAAATGTCAAAGTGAAGGAGTTCTGCGAGTCTTCTTGTGCTGTTTGCAAAACATTTAACACTCACTTTTGTGAAGTAAGGTGGGTGTTTACCAGAACTTTGCTTTAAATTAGAGATTGTTAAGATAGCAAGGTCTAGCTGAGCTTCCCTAACATTCTTCTTACCCACGACCCTGTTGTACATTACTTTTAACCTTGCCAGACATGAGCTGTTTGGATTGAAATTATCAATGCTTCATGTATTTGCATCTTGGGTTTGTTTTGGAGATGCTTTCACCATTTAAATATTTTTTTGAGAATGTTAGCAGAAGGAATGCAACCATAATAAATTGCTCTCATGGTAGTCCCATTCCTCTTTTTTTTAGGGGCTCTCCTCTGATTTGCCAGGATTGCTTTCCTGTAGAAGGGTACTGTTAATACCCATATGGAAACTTCCTCTAGAGGCCCTTTTCAGTTTCTTTGTGCTCAGCAACTTCCTGAATTATGACCAACCTTCTGTGTAGATTTTGTCTGCACTGAGAGATGGCTGCCATTGACAACAGAATGTGCAAACCATTGCCAAGGAAAGGCTGACCAAGGTACAAACAGCATTGTTGAGCTTTTTTGTCAATCACTACCATAGCCTGCTGAAACTGGAATTAAAAAAAAAAAACAAAACAAAATGGCAAAAAAACCCAAATCCCCAAACCCAAAACCATGACAACAACCAACCAAACAAAGAAAAATGCCCACAAAAAACAACCAAACAAAAAATTCAAAATGCAAAATAAACTGCCCCCTCCCAACAAAGAAAAAAAAAAGTGTAGCTCTTAAATGGGCAAACTTGAGTTGTTGGCTGTCTGGTCAAGGGAAACAAAGATGGGACATGTGGAAGAAGATAGGGTTTGATCCTTAAGCTAAAGTATAAGCTAAAGTAGGCATTATAATAGTTACTCAGTGGCTTATCTGCTGAGATGTTTTTTTGTAAGAGTAAATCTTGTATTGTCCTCACTATTGTGTGTTTGACCTTGCAATATTAAACATTTTGCTTAACAGAGCTCTTGAAGTGGGCACAGAAATCAGGATATGCAATGTGCAAGTAAATTCAGACCAGTGTTTGCCTTGTGGACCTTCTATAAACTTGTAATCTAGATGCAGAAAAAAGGGAAGATTGTAAAATTTCTCCAGCATGTATAACTTCATCAGCATGAGAGGAAAGCACGTTTGTGTTCACACAAATGCACATATGGATACAAAAAGAAATATATTTGGATTAATTTAGTTTTCCCATCTACTCATAACAAATTTTTCAACAGCTAAATGGTACCAAATCACAGCCAGACCACAGTCAGAAGGAAAGACCAGCTATGAGTAGTACTTGGGTTTATGAGATTGATAGTGCTTGGTTGACACCACCACATCATTCTCTTTCCTTGCTTGTTCTCTGGTAATTCTGAACCTGTTAATTGTCACCTGTTAACTCTTACACAAGGAGCCAGAAGCTGTAAGAGATTTTGGTTGGCATTCTTCAGCTTGTATCAGACAGTTCTTGCAGGTAGGACATGATCATTCTGCCTGTGTTGCTCTTGGGATCTGCCCTGGAACTGCATTTGCTTTTGTTATAGGACTGCCTGAGGTCCAAATGTGCTGCAGGTCATATATGAAGAGAATAATTTCAAATGCAATCTACTGGTAAGGAACTGAGTCACAGGGAGGTAGAAGTGACTTAGCTTAGATAGGAATCCATTGAAAAAGCCATGAGATGAAACAAATCCCAGCCCAGTGCCCTAATCATACAACCAGCCTTCTTCTTCAGCCAGCATTCAGCTGGAGTCATTGGAAGAGTCTTGAGGGCAGGAATACAAAAAAAGACTCAGATACAGTGTGTGAGACAAGACAACAGAACATAAGTGACCTAGGAGGTTCCTGGCATGTGCTGATGACAACTTCCTTCTCCAACTGATGGGGAAAATGATGAGGAGAACTTCTGTCATGGACCTTTGCATCACCAACAGGGTAGGGGCAGTGGGGAATGTCAAGCTCAAGAGAAGCACTGGCTGCAGTGACCATGAAATTCTGTGATTCTGTGAAAGGCTGGACTTCAAATTCCTTAGGGCAATGCAGAGGGTCTGCAGCAAACTCTGCCCTGGACTTCAGGAGAGAAGCTTTTGGCCTCTTCAGGGATCTGTTTGGTAGAGTCCCATGGGATAAAGCCCTGCAGGGAAGATCAGCCCAAGAAAACTGGTTGATATTCAAGGATCTACTCTGAGCTCAGGATCAATGCAGCACAATGAAAAAGAGGGCAGGCAAAAATCCCAGGAGAGGTGTGTGGATGAACAAGGAGCTCCTAAAAAGCTTTATTTCACAAAAATGAAATCTGCAGAGGGTGGAAATAAGGACAGGAAGCCTGGGAAGGACACAGAAAAGTTGTCTGAGGGGATCAGGTCTTCAAGGGCAACAAGGAAAGCTTTTATCAGTGATAAAGTGAAGACTTGGGGAAAATTGGTCCCTCATCAGATAGAGAGGGAGAGCTAGTTATCTGTGACATGGAAAAGCCTGAGGTACTCAATGATTT
>VZTT01018427.1:10766-21467 GCA_013400855.1 Buphagus erythrorhynchus | reverse complement strand
TTTTTTGTTTTGTTTTGTTTTTGTGGGTTTTTGTTTGTTTTTGGGTTTTTTATTTGTTTTGGTTTTTGGGGTTTTTTTTGTGGGAATGTGTTCTGTTGTTTGCCTGCCTGTTTGGCCTGCAACCAGCTGTCCTGAGCACCATACCTTGAGTGGAATTTTCTTTGAGGCACATCTACTGATTTGTGATGCCTTCTTTGGAAAGCATTTTTTAACAGTGTGTTTGCAGGCACCAAAACTTCTCAAATGGACAAAACTGTACCCCACCTCACACAGAACTGTCAGTAAATCCCTACCACCTGATTTCCCAGATGATGGATGTGGTGGATGTGATGGACCCCCCAAAAAAACACATCTTTTGACTTGAAGCCATGGAGAATGCTTCCAAAATTGAGTGATGGAACTAAAAAACACTAGTGTGTAGTTTAAAGAAAAGTGTGCAATATCACATAGTAAAAAATTAAAAATTTGGGGTTTTAAAATATAGTAGTGTATAAAAAACAAAATGGAAGTTTTAGGGCAAAAGTTTCTTTCTCCTTCACCTTTTTCTTTACTCTTATAATTAAATAAAAAACCAGCATTGGGGATCACAAATGTTTAATTATTAAATTAAAAGAAAAAATAATTTAAATGTCTGTTCTTAATGAAACAGTGTAAGTTTAAAAAACCTTGTAAAAAAATACATCGCCATTTTTAACTTGTTAACTAAAAGTGCTGTAGAACTATAAAAGTACTGTAGTACTATAATATAAATAAAAATTAATAAACATCTAAGTCCAAACACAAAATACCATCTCTCAAAGTTTTAATCTCAACTCTAAAAAGAAAAAAACAAAACGAAACAAAAAACCACAATAAAGACGGGTGCAATCTTTCCCTTTTTTCAGTCACCTGGGATCTCTCCTGGCTGCCAGCACTTTTCCAGTGCCATGGACAGTGCCCTGGCAGCTCCAGCAGCCAATTCCCTGGGGACTCTGGGCTCCATGCCAGCAGGTCCCACCGAGCTGAGCACTGCAGGTTCCCCAGCTGGCCCTGAGCAGGATCTTCCCTTCAGGGGCAGAGCCTTTGCTCCCCAGTGCCTCTGCTCTCCATGCCCTGGGAGGGCTGCCAGGAGAGGCTGCCATTGCAGACTGGAGCACAAAAGCCTTTGGGTACCTCAGGCTTCTCCCCATCCCCTGTCACCGGTTTGCCAGAGCTGTCTGGAGTGGAGAAAACACCTCCTGTGACCTTCCTTTTCTGCTTAATGAAGCTGTAGAATGTCCTGTTACTCTTTCCCCCTTTCCAGGTTCAGTTCCAGCCTCACCTTGGCCTTCCTGACCCCAACCCTCCACAACCTCTTAGAGAATTTCACCTGTCCCACATTTCATTGTCTATGCAGTTGAACTTCTTAGTTGCTCTTCAGTGCTGAAAGAGTCAATGGGCTCAATAAATGGTAAAGAGTAAGTTTTTTCTCTTCTTGCTTTCAGATTGGTGTGTTTGTTTCTCAGGAGATGATGACTTTCTCAGGCAGATAAAGGAGAAAGGAAAAACAAGCTTAGAAGAGTGCATTTTTTTCTCATTTTTGTATAATCTTTTGCTAAACTTCTGGTGTAATGATGAAGGTCCACTGACCACTGCCTGTCTCATGATGGTTCCACTTCTAAGTCTTTCAAATGTGAGAAGGCTTGCATGGGCTTTTCACAGACCGCAGATTTCCCAGGTTTATATCAATCCTGCAAAGAATTTCAAAAGAGCAATCTGGAATCCCACTGGGTCACTTTCTGGATATGGCTTTTCCTTACAAAAGTCCTCTTCTCAGCAAGTCTGAAGACCAGCAGAGCCCTCAGGACAACAGGATGTGCTTCTGTCTGGCTTTGGCTGGGCTGACCAGTGTGCTTGCTTTGATGGTGCCAGGAGGTTAATTGCTGTGTCTGGAAAGTGGTGCTTGGAGCTTGGAGGCAGCAGATAGCTAGAAAGCCTTGATGGCTCCCCAGAGCTCTGCCAAAGTCTTCAAATTAGCCTTGTCAGAAGGAATTTTCTCACCTGGTGCCCCATTTCCTGCAGCAGAGATCTGGGAGGTGGCAATGGGACACATGGACAGTGGCAACAGGAAATGAGAGCAAGCAGGAGACACAACTCTTACAAAAACCAAGATTGCTCTCAACTCTCTTATGTATTCCCCTTCTCCCTCACCCCTTCTATATTTTCTTCACTGTTGGAGTGTGTAAAACAGAAGCCTCGCTGAGTTCCTCAGAGAGAGAGAAGAACATAGGGATTGAATTAAAGTTTTCGGAGAAATTAAAATATATGAAGTTACACAGACATGAAGCAGAAGTGTAAGCTTTAGTTTTAAGCAAGTAGGAATATTATTAAGTCACATAGATATGAAATAGAAGTATAAGTCTTAGTTTTAAGTAAGCAAGGATATGCTCTGAGTGCCTTAAGAGAGTAAAAAGCCTTGGAACCTAGTGTAAAGTTTAGGCCTAGTTCAAAGTTCAAAAACCTAGTCCCAGACATAATGAAAACATAGTAAGAATATTTCTTACATTTTTTAGATAGAACAGATAGAACAATTTGTGTGAATAGATAGAGCTATACGTGTAAGTTATGTGTAAGAATTAACCCTACTATTGTACTAGAGAACTAGAGTTCTAATAGATTAAGAAGGAATGTTTTAGGTTTGTGTTTTCAGCCCACTGGGTATTTTACAAATAAAAACCTCTGCATTGATGTGAGAATCTATCCTTCCACCATCTTCCACCATCATCATCATCACCACCACCACATGTGGAAGAAGAAGAGGAAGAACAAGGAGAGAAGAACAGAAGAAGAAGTACCAGGGAGCTGCTGCTGCTGCTGCTTCTCTTGAGCCTCTATGCCAGAAATATTTCATGTTCTGGACTCTTTGCCTTTGAGACTGATGTGCCTTTGCAATAAACAACTTTACAGCAACCAACAACTGCTCTTGTCTCTTTGAAGACCTACACCCGTGGATAACTCGCCACTTCACATCTCAAATCCTCAGCTCCACTGAGCTGTCAGGCCTGCAGACCAGCCTTCCTATTAACCCCTTTGCCTCCAGAGCCCAGGCTTGCCTCTGCTGGCAGCCTGTGTTAGAGGTCTCAGCGGGATGTGTGCCCACAGAGCAGCACACAGTGATGCATGCTTGTGTGGCACCTCGCCCAGGATAATTAGTGCTATGTCTCAGGGCTAATTGGGCTGGGCTGCTAAACCAAATTCCCTGTGAGAGGAAGGTGAATGACTTATATTACCCAGCCTTGCCCTGCTGCAGATCCTCCCTCCCTGCTGAGGCTCTGAGGAAAAACTCACCTGATGTCAACAAAGAAACCAGCTTTGGCACCGATTGCCTGTAAGCTTTATCTCTTATGAGCAGAGCAAACACTTGTGAATAATATCAGTGCTAGAAAATGAAATGTTAAGCAGTGGGTCTTTTTTTNGGGTTTTTTTTTTTTTTTTTTTTTTTTTTTTTTTTTTTTTTTTTTTTTTTTTTTATTGTGGCCTCAAAAATTTTCAGAGTAAAAAGCTGGAAAGGAAAGACAAGGCAGCAGAGGCATGGATGCCACAGAAGGGCAGACAGCATCCTGCCCAATTTTAGCACAGCTCCAGGGGTTTTGCAACTAAGGATTTTATAACAGGCTTTGAGGATTGGGAGGTGTTACAGATGAGGTGCATTCATGGGAGTGGTGAGAGAATTTGAAGGGGAGTAGACAGACCCTAAAGTTATCCCAAAGCAGATAGGAGGAAGAGGAATAGTTTAGAGTGTTTCTTAAGATCCTGTAAGTTCAGAGTGTTTTTCCTTGGGTGGGAAAGCAGAAGGCTTTCTCTTGCCTTGGCTGCGTTCCTCAGGGCTAGGCCTGCTCTAGCTCCTCTTGAAGTCAGTGGACAGAATCCCATTTACGTCAGTAGGACTTGGGTTTGGGCCATAATTACTGGAAAGACCCACAGTCTAAATGGAGAAATGTCTGCAGCCATACTTAGCTCCATTCCAGGTTAAAAATAAAAATAAAAAGCATATTTCCAAGTTTACATCCCTTGCACTGTAAATAGATGCCTCTTTCCCCCGTCACAGATGAAGCACTGTTCAGTTTGACCGTGGCTATCTTAAACAGCCAAATGGCTTGAGCTTCCCCCCAGGGCATAGAAATAAACATGAATACTTCATAAAAATAAAACAAAAGATGTGAAGAAAAAAAAAAAGAAAAGGAAATAAAGAAACGAAGAAAAAGAAACTCACTCTGGTGACAATTCCTCTTGCTACTCAGACAGCAAATTTACTGGAGAATTTCATGTGTCTTGGGCTTTAGAAAAAAACAGATGAAACAAAACAAAAACACCCCAAAGCCCAATCAAACAAAAAACCCTCAAACATCATTTTTCTGGGAGAGATGAAATTTATTTCATGTTGTTTTTTTTTTAAAGTGAATAGTTGAGAGAATAGATGCTTGAGGTCTGGACACCTCCAGATGCACCATCTAAGAAGGAAGGGGCTGCAGCCCCCAGTCACAAACTTTCTCTGACCATTTTGTGATGTTAAAGATGTCCAACACTAGGAAATGAAGACCAGCAGTGAGGATTCGTTCTTGTGCTTATTTACTGCTGTCTTGACAAGTGCTGCATGCCAGTGCCCATCTCTTCAGCTGGGACATCTCTAAAGCATCCCTGCACTCCTCTAGAGTGCCTCTGACACAAGCTCTCTCACCTACCACCTCTGAAAAGCAACAAGTGCCCCAAATATATCTTGTTGCTTGAAGTCTATGGGCCCAAATAAAGGACAATAACCCTGCATCACCCCATACCTTGACCCCAATGAATAATGGAAAGCCACTGGGTTATCCACATTTACACTGCACAGTCCCACAGGAAAAGCCCTGCCCTGCAATCACAGTCTGGAAGGATATTTGCTGATAAAGCTGGCAGGTGCCTTCACATGGATTTTCTGGGGTTGCCTGTTGTTATTTTATTATGCAAAAAGCACTAATTAATGGCAAGATTGTTGCTGCCGCTTGAAGCCAGGATCTGTTTGTTTTGGTTTGTAGCTCCATTCACTTGGCCAAATAGTTTCATCTGCTGATGCCTGCAGAGCTGTTTTGAATATGCAACCACCAGTGTAACATCCACTAGTTATTGTGAAATATTTGTGAAAACTGCTTTTATTAAGCCATTGCTTAACGGGGAAACTGAAACGCTCTTACTAATCATCCCATGCTCCCCTGTCCGTCTGTCTGTGGGACACGTCCTCTGGGATCTCCTGTCTAGCACAAACTCATCACAAGCCCTCTTGAAAGAGAACGAGGTTTTTGCTGTTGACTTTTCTGAGTTTTGGATCAGCCCCCTGAGAGCAATCCCGACATTTAAACCTGGCAGGGAGACATCGGGATTTTTCTCTCCACACCAGTTATGTGTCCGTGTCAGACCTCAGAGGAAACAATAAAGCACACAGGGCCAAATTCCCCCTTGCTCCACAACCCAGGGTAGATCTTTTCAGCATGGCACGAAGTGAAGGCAAACACAGAACAGAAGGAGAGCAGCTTACACACTGATGGTTCTGATCGAATTACTGCACCTCCAGGCCTGGGGACTGCCATGCTGAGGAAATATGAATTATAGGAGAGAAACTTGCTGCTGCCAATGCTTATTACTGTTTCATGTCTGCTCCTTTTCCCAGGCTTGCTTGGCTGGATCAGAGAGAAGGTCTGTCTCTTATAGCACTTATTCTTTTTTTTTTTTTGTGAACACATTACACGGTCCTTTCCCTGCTGCATGCAGTAATCTTCCAAGTCTAGGGGTTTAACAGATCTAGAAATCTCCAGACCAACTCTGGTACTGACATCTATGCACTTGTAAAAATCCTTTTGGAAGCCTTTTATCCTTCCAGTCTCCGCTGCACTGCATGGTGATGGATTCTACATTTCCTGCCTTACAGAGATAGATGAAAACACACTTCTTTTTCTGTTGCAGTCTTTATTTTAAAATTGCTGCCTTATACAATTTGCAGGCTGCCTGGAATCACTGCATGTCCCACAGCTCCTCCACTGTTACAGATGAAATCCTTAGCCTCTCAGCTTCATTGCATCATTCATTATTTTATAGGTGTCTATCACTTCTACCCTACATTTATCCTTTTTCAAGCTGTCCCTCTCAAAGTCTACGTGTATTTCAGACTCTTAACTATCTTTTGGGTTAGCACTTTGAATAAGTTTCCACTTTCACAAAATAAAAATTGCATTAATATTTCCTCTGTAGGATGTCAGAGGGCTTAACAAATGTGGAAAATTCAGGCTACATCTGATAAAATAATCCTTTTTATTAGTGTGGATCCTGAGAAACTGCTGTTAGAACTGTATGTGCACTGTTACTGACCCACTGAGTGCTGGAATAGTGATTTGGAAATCTTCTGTCTGAGAAAAACTGAAGAAATTCTCTTATTCTTGCTTGATCTTTATTTTAGGAAGCAATCAGACTGCTCCCAGCTGGGTGGATCTTTGTTTCCGACTTCCTTCTAGTGCTGGGCTATTTTAGTTATAACCATGTCCTGATAAAAGTTTAATACCCATAAATTGTAGCTAGCTTAGGAAATTCATAGTCACAGCAACATTTGGACGTATGTGCTTTGACCTACTGGGGCCAGGTTAATTTGAGAGAAACACCCAAAGTGCAGCTAGTTAGGGATGCTTGTAATGCAGAATGACATGGGACAGACCTGATGGAGGTTGGTAACCATGAAAAAACTTGTGAAATCTATTAGTAGTCACGTGAAACTTTATCTTTGCCACAGTGAGAAATAAACCCTTGTGCTCCTCCCCAGAAATGTACAAAGTCAATGAATTGCAAACCGAAGGGCATAATTTAAAATATTTCCCCTCCCTCTCTCTTCTGAGGAACCTAAAGGGGTTAAGCAGACAGCTGATACCATGAGGTGTTTTGTAGTTGTATACTGGATTTGTGTCAAAAGAGCTCAGCTTTTCTTAAAGCCCCCAAAGAGACACCCACATTTCCTCATTTTTAAGAATTATTCCTTGTGCTACTCAGTTTGATTTTGAAATCCTGGCTGCAGCCCAGCTGGAATGTGTGGCTACTGGCTCCTCTGAAATCCCAGCCCCTGCCTCCCTGGGATGCCCTGGAAGTCTCAGAGCTGAATGTGATAGCAGCAGATCCATCAACACCTGTGGGACTCTGTTATCAGAGAGAGTGATTATGAAAAGAAAATGCCAAAGAAGAATTAGAAATTCAAATTTTCCCTGTAAGCCCCTCAAGAGCCTGTTTTTTTTTGCTTCTTTCTTTTTTTTTTTTTTCTCTTTGGTACCCACACACCTCATTTATTCAAACACCTCTATTTACACAATAGCAAGATTTTTTCCAATAGCTCTTGGCCCATTTCTCTTTCCTCATCTGACACCATCGTTTCAGGGAAGTTACTTGGAAAGGATATATCTGAGGCTGACACAAGAGTCATGGTGACTCAGTATATTGAAAGGTCAGTGTCATTAAGCAGTTCTGTTTTCACTTAGTCGAGTATTACAGCACCTTCTGCAAACAGACTCTAGCTTAAAAATTACATGTATCAGAAAAAAAAAAAAAAAGTACTAAAATCTGAATCTAATATGTGTACTCTGATATCCCAGTGCATGAATCTCATATCCTGGAGGGGCACACCCAGGGGTGCTGAGGGAGCTAGCCGTTGTAAATGTGAGATCACTCGCAGTTATCATAAAAAGGTCTTGGAAACTGGGCTAGGTTCATAGAGGCTGAAAGAAAGAAAACATCCCTCTTGTTTGCAAGAGGGGCAAGGAGGAGGATCTGGAGAAATACAAGCTGGTCAGGCAACAACCTTGGAACACTGTCCCAAACTCATTAAGGAGAAAAAGTTGGTTGAGAGCAGTCACTATCAATCTATGGATTTACAAAAGGGAAACGATGTCTGAAGATTGCCTTGTAGGATGAGATGGCTTGATGGAAGCAGGGAAAGCAGTGGTTATCTTTGACAAGATTTTCAGCACTCTTTACTCATTGACACTCAACACTCAACTCCACAAATCTCTACCAGGCTCTGAAGACCTTCAGGTGGAAGCTAAGATGTGCTGTGACAACAGTGTGAATAAAGCTGAAATCAGCTGTCTCCATCAGGGAACCTTGTATCTCCATTGTTACAAATCCACCAGTTTCTGCTCTCCCTTTATCCATTTTGAGCACCTGTTTCTCATCAGTTGTAAATCAGGAAAAAAATTCCACTAAACATTTTGGCAACCTTAAATCACAAACACCATTATTACAAAGAAGCAGCTACATCTCCACACTAATTTTTTTCCTTTTTAATTTAAGGCTTTTTAATCCTTTCTCTCTCAATTTGCTCTGCCTACTTCTGTACCACAGCTTCATGCATTCTCTTAGAGCAGAATTCAAATATCAGAAATGAAAAAAGTCACAGAGGCTTCATAGTGCTATCATGATGCTTGAAATCCTCTCAGTTTTACTATTAATGGATGTATACTGATTTCCATTGTTTTTTCAATGAAAACCAGTCCCACTGAGAATAATTCCATATCGACTTGCTAGTGAAAGTCTAGAAGAGAGGCAAGATGAGAAAAACAAGAGAGATTATAAATGTTTTTGAAAGGTAACAAAGAGAACTGGGAATAGAGCTCCTGCGAAAATTTGCCCTATTTCCCCATCGTTTGAGTTACTGGGCAAAATCTTTTAGAAGAATGACTAAGAAAACAATCAAAACCAGTATACAACAGAACAAGCCTAACTGCAAACATCAAATGATAACAGTAAAATCTACCACTGATAGCACTGGATTCACACTACTCAGATAGGATGTAGGTAGGAGAAATTGGTTTTAACCATCCGAGGACACTGTTTTTATTCCTTCATCCATTGTCTTCAGCTTCCTCACTGCTTTGTGGAAGACCAGGGAGAGATAGCATGGCAAAGGGAAAAATATCAATCTTGATGTACAACACACTAACACATACACACAGCCAGACAGGAAGTTCTGGGGTGATAAAAGTAAAGCAAGTTACTTTCCATTACAGATCAGTTTTCATAATACCCCAATTCCCAAATGGATGAGTGAGGTATGATTTCAGATTTCCTGTCCCACTTCCACCCAGAATGGCATTCAGCACCACAGAGACTGGGATGAGCTGGACTCTGATGAGCTGAGTGTTGGCAGGGTCCATCACGTGGGATGGGTAATTACATCCTGAACCCTGGATGGGGAGAAGTGAACTGACCTCACCAATCCAGGATGATGCCCAGGAAAAGGAGGGGCAGCTCCAGCCCTGCTGGGTCTCAACCTTGGTACAGGTGTAGAGCTTGTGAGGGCTAAGCCTGTAGAGGGAATGGGGTTTGGTGTGTGCTGAGGTGGGGTACAGTTTGAACTTAAGGTTTCAAAGCAGCTTCTGCTGGACTTGAAACAAGAGCCAGAGGACTTAAATGAGCAAAAGATGTGGTAGCACATATTCTGTATGCTCCAGACCCCCTGGGCAAACACTCAGTGTGCTATGCTTAAAGGAGATCTGTGCCCTGCTCCCTGACTTATTCTCCATTAACTCATCTTATAATTTGATGTATTTCCCACTGGATGTGGAGAGTGACGGGAAAACCCATTTGTAGCTCCACAGGAGTGTCAGGAAGGTCATCCTCCTTCCCATGCTGGAGGCACATGATGAAAACTGCCCATGTGTAAACCCCCAGGGATTCCTTCCCTCAGCCTGGAAACAGAATCTGCTTTGGCAGCTTGGACACCAGTGACCAAATCAGCCCCCTCACAACACAAGGTACTGCAGAGTTTCTGCTAATCCTTCCCAGAGCTCCTCTCTGGGAGCCTGTGCAATTCCGTGCACAGTTTAAGTTGGCACTGCTGCCAAAGACGCCATTCCAGCTGTTTGTGTGCTTACATGGCCAGCCAAAACACGGAGCTGTTTCTTCTGAAAACAAAACCTCTGTGTCATTGTTTTGTGCTGGCTTGGCTGGTGGCCAGTGTGGGGCAACCTGGGGTGGGAGCAAGTGGATGAGGGGGCGAGGGGGGCCTGCTGCTTGCAGGAACAATGCTGGCTCCATCCTCAGTGAACCACAGCCTGGTGTTTTGTTCTGATTGTTGTAACTGCTGCACTTTTTTTCTTCTTCTCTTGCGTATCATGTTACTCGTGCATGCACTTTATTCTTGTTTTACATTCAAACTGAAAAAGGAATTTTTAGGCAGAGAAGCTGCCATGCATGTATCTCCCTGGCAGTGCCTTTCTCTCTCGAGCCAGCGTAAATGAAATTCATTTCTAGGGTAAACCTCCTTTCCTCAAGTGTTGTGGAGCTCTCTAAGAAATGCCAACTCCCATCTCCTTGGCACGAGCTCCTGACTGCTGCTCTCAGAGTAAGGCAGTCCTGTTTTCCCAAGGAGCATGCAGGGAGAGTTACTATGCAAGAACTGCAACAGCCTGTACCTAATATTAAAATGTGGATATTTATCCTAGAGAGTAAAAATATATCACTGTGACTGCTCTGCCTCTGAGGGAAGGAAAGAGAAACCAATAGTAATGAAATCACTGGTTTGGCAAGTGTTGCTCTTTGAGATTTGATCAGCTGTGATGTTTATCCACTTCTCTGCTTTCAAATCAGGGAAACAAAAATAAAAGAAAGAAAAATGTTCCTTCTTTTCCTTTCTTCTTCTTCTTCTTCTTCTTCTTCTTCGTCTTCTTCTTGTAC
>VZTT01018425.1:0-10940 GCA_013400855.1 Buphagus erythrorhynchus | reverse complement strand
AAACAGAGCAAGAGAGAAATTCTTCCTGCGGCAAGACATTCTACAATTGTTTCTAAATTTCTGTATAATTAACAAAGCACTTACCATCTGCAGTGATTGACCTGTCAGTTCTGCTCCTCTGAGATAATTTCAGTGACATTTAAAAAAAATAGTGTGAATTTTAAAAAAAGACATATTCAATTTGTAGGAATGGTGTAATCCTCTAAACAGAAATTGCAAGCAGTAAAGATGGCATTGGTTTACGATGCCTGCTGATACCTCCAGTAGCCCTGATCAGAACAGTTCAGCTCAGGTATGGGTGTGACATACTTTGTTGGATACCATAACAATGACCTTATTTAATCTCCTATTTTTGATTGTACAAATGCCTCTCTAAAACATGAAAGGGCAACTAAGAAAATTCTCTAACTTAGACAAATACACTAAACAATGTTTATGCTCCATATTAAATGGAATGATTGGGAAATTTCATTTTTAAGAACGGATGATTTTCTCTTGCTTTGCACCTTCGTTGCACACTTACTTTGACACAACTAATTATTGTATGAAGTTGACAATATGCTACCAAGCAGCAGTGACCAACCTACTTTTTACCCCAGGAGTGTGAATACCTGAGTACATTGAAATCCAGCCCAGTACTGTTGTGTTTATAGAGGGAAAACACTCTGTCTCTTGTCTATAATTTTTAATTAAACCTACTAAATCCAAACAGCTTAATTTGTGGATTACCTCCATCTCCTTAACTATTCTTCCTTTCTCTTGCTCTGTTACATTAAGTATTGATAGATGCTGCAAAAATGCTTCTCCATTAACAGACTGTAATTTTTCTTCCTCTACAAACCTGAATTTCTTGCAAATCTTATTTACAGACATGTAAAATACAATTTTATCCAAACTGATACACACTTTTCTCCTACCAGGTTTTGCAAGTGATCATTTTAAAAGCAGTAGAGAAAAAGAGATGGATGTTGTGTGGCATGCGAGATGAATGCATCTTCAGTTCTAAGGAAGAGCTATTGAAGTTTCAGATTGGTAACGATCACAGTCAAAATGATATTTTAATCTTGGTACACAGTAGGGAATAGACAGTTACTGCACAGTTCACTAGAATTTTACCCCCCTTTGACACATGAAAGAGCAAGTAGTCTGACTTTTCATCTTATTTCAGAAGAGATCCCCTTCTGGAGGTGGTCTAGTCAAGTCCAGACAGTGCTCCTAATACAGAAACTTTCAGTTCTACAGTAAACGCGACTGATCTTTTATCTTTGATTTTAGTTCATTGCCACAAAATCAAGATGAATTTGTTGAAGTGTAAGGTTAAAAAACTGTGTAAATGAGAACTCCTACAGTAACAGTTGTTAGTAAATTATTGATCAAGGAACTTTTTACAATATGAATTGTAAAAGGGCCATCAAACTTTCCTAAAGTACCTTTGACAATAAATAAAAAGTTCAGTCTTTTTTTCTTCATTTCAGAGAGGTTTTTGTAGACTTTTTTCCCCAGTCCATATTTCAAGATGCACCTTGCTATTTCCTCTTGATTCAGTAACAAGGAAGATAAAGAGAAAATTATATTTCTGATTTTCCTACGATCCCAGTTCTTCAAAAATGGGTGGCTTGGGTTGGTGGTATATTCATATTCATTATATTCTATTGAATAGAGGTAGGTAAAGAGGAAGCATTGAGTGCAATTTCTTTTTGTTTGCAGGTAATGGGAAAAGGAGGAAGAAATGAGAATAAACTCATAGAGCCTTTCAGCAAACAAAAGAGGACTGGCACAGATTGAAGACTCTTAATATTTGAATAATATTTTTAAAAAGCCATACATAAAGAAAGAAGAAGAAATATTCTGTAGGCAGTTGTCCCATTACACCTGTCAGGGAACGTGCTGCTGTGGAAATGGACCTCTAACGTGCAGGGATCCCCAAGGAAGCTCCCAAGTCCACTGTGACTTGCACTAACCAAGGAGAGGTCCCTTGAGGAACAGAAGGGAAATGGGGTAGAATCAAGAATACAAAGTACATCATGCCATCAGGAAAAACCATGATTGAATCCTAGGGAACTGCATGTCAGATGCATTAGAGGACCCATAAAACTGAAGTTATTAATCTTATACTGCATAATTGTTCTATTAATCTTATACTGCATAATTGTTCTATTCATACACAGACACCTTGGGTCAGTGAACGGAACCAACTGGAGGCCTGTAACTTTACCAGGACCCACAGACTTTCAGAGACTACTGCAGTCTGTCCCCAAGGAACTCCTTAACTACTGAGTTTCCAAAGAAGGGAATAGTCTAAAACACTCCATAATTGTGAGAATTTGTAAAGAAGAAAAAAACCAAAACATGAGAATACTCAGCCAAAGGAACCTCTCTGTCTTAGAAGAGCCTCAACCAATTGTGAGTTCCCGTAATTCTGAACAAGGTCAATATTCATTTAAAAACCTACCTTGGCAAGCACTTTGCAGATATGCTGTATGTATAGATAAATCTATTTTATATCACACTATGAGTGCTAATCCTACTGCAGAACACAGTAATTACAGCTCACATTGAATTACTACTTTTTATAATTCATTGTAGTGAGGTATTAACTTGTGACATGTCCAAGCCTAGTGAGCACATTATTTTTAAACAGAAAAATGGAAGGAAACCACTTACATTGAACTGACTGTTGAACTCTTTCATTCTCATTCTAGGTCAGAAGAACAAGCCACACAATAAACTAGGACTTCCTAGAATCCATCTCCTTTAGTAACCAGCTTTTTCGTGCTTGCCAGTAACAATATTAAAAATCCTTTAAACCATTTATTTATGACATCACACTCTATATAGTACACAGAATAAACCATACTGATGTCCTTATACTACACTAAATCCACAGGGGCATTTTACTTTTGAGGTGTGCATATATGCATACAAATGATGAACATCCATGTAAATGCAGACAAGCTATTAAAATTGTCAGTGATTTACCTTTGTTTTTAAGGTAACAATGCCAATTGATTTTAGCACAGCAAGGGAAACAGTAAAATATTGCTTGAACTTGTGCACATTATTTTAAATTATAGGACATACCCTCTGAAAGAAAATGGATTCTTTTCCAAGGGACTGTAAAAAGATTACACATTTGTGCTCAGACAAAGAAATGTTCTACATGATGACATCTTTTTTAATTCCCTATTTAATAAGGTTTTGATTTCACCTTGGAGAGTCCCAGAGTGTGCTCACTAAAGTAAGCCTAAAAAGAGGGTATGATAGCTGTGGTTTCTGACAGGAAAACATCTCTCACTATAGGCACAATAGCATTTTATTTATCCTGTTTTGATGAGTACATGCTGACATGTAAAAGGGTAGAGAAGGCATAAAAAACTAGCCCCTATGTTATGGGAGAAAAAGGAAGTCTTTCTGTGTTTGGTTTGCTTTTGCTTTTCTTCACGTTTCTCACATATCTTAGCTGGTTTAAATGTTAACAGATGTTCAGCAGACTTGAGCACAGTTAAAAACGCACATATAATTCTCTGCTTAAAAATTCAAGGAAAAAACATATATGCTAACAACTTTTTAAGGAATAAAGATAAATTTAAAAAATAATTTTATTTGCAAGTTCACATTAAAAAGAGGAATTTTAAACACTTGCATTTTGATATTTTCTCTTTTCTTTCTGAATTTACACATGCTGTGGTAACTTACAGAAGCTTTATAACATTGAAATAATACTCTACCAAGATTTTCTGCATGACTATATTAAATGAGGTTTTTTGTCTGGCTACTGATAAATCACTATTTCATGCCACAAAACACCTGGCCTCAGCTTGTAGTATGAATGACAATATCAGTTAAAGGGATTAAGGCTTGGCTAGTTCAGGAAAATGCCTGGTGGTTCCTCTCATCCAACTCTATGAAGGCATGCATGAAGTAGTTTACACTGCCAATATTAATATCAGTTACCATTAGACACTGGATTTCCACACTGAAGGGTGCACATAGGTACTAATTTCTTAAAAGCTTTTATGGAAGTTCATTCTATGAGCACAAAATGTTGTTCAGAAAACGTTCCTGTTGGAAGACTGCTTCAGCCATATAGATGTATACTTGCAGTAACCTTCCTTGAATTAGACTGTGACTCTGTCCATTTCTCATGAACAAAAGCATAAGCAGAAGTGGAATTTGTTATCACAGAACTATTCTATACTGAATACCAGAAAATATCCCAGAGGAAGATGAGATTACTCTGTCAGTGCAATAAATTTGTGATAGCACTACAGAAGTTGGAAAGCATCCTTCTTTGCCCACTTGCCTCTTATTCTTCTCTCCAATATGAATTCACTAAGTAACTTACCTTGGCTTTCTTTTCAATCCCTTAATTTCCTGTCTCATTTGTCTTTGCAAATCTTTATATAATAGTAGCTAAGAGAAGTTCTATACTGAATCTATATTGAAAGGGGAACTTGGTATATTGCAGAAGGGCAAATCTAAAAGGATCCTTCATCCTTCCCTCTGCAGAATTTTATCTCATACCCCTGTTCTGAAGGCCAAAGAACAAATCTGATGTTAAAATATCACTGGCCTTTCTCTAAAATTCTCCCAAGGGATTGTTTTCACTATATCACTCTCATTATCTGTAGTCTCTCTGCTCCACACTGCTCCACACTCCTCTCTAGCTTTTGATTACCAATACAGTCAATAAAGTTAGTACAAAATATTCCTCTCTCCATACTTCTCCATGTTCCTGATACACACACGATTTTAAAATCAAGTACTGTGTGTATTTACCATGGAAACTTCTGAACTCTAGCCTGTTCCTTCCCCTCTCTCACAAAATACAGCATTCTAGTCAGAGTGTTAAAATACCACTGTAGATAATACCATTACTCTCTCTGACTTGGAAATCTCTATGTTCAGGAAAAAGGAAATAACAGGTAAAGAGACTCCTGGAATGTTTGTCCAGATTAGTTTTACTTCTATGTATTTGAAGTTCATCAGCAATTGTGATTAAACAAGATGAGAAAAGCACACTGCAGAGAGCAGGAACACCAGCCACGGTGGCAAACCAAATCACTGCCAACACAGGTACTGCTCAGCAATTGGCCTTTTTTTAATCAAAATGAAGGCAGTACCAACTGTACAGGACATGGGAAGAACAGAGCAGCCATTCTTTTAGATGTTAATGTGCAAAGATGTCTCATACTCTTGTAGCATGACAGGCATTAAAATTGTCATTCTCCAAACCTCCTCTGATATGAATGAATTTCATGAACATAATTAAAGGTCAAGAGATTAATATCATGGCAAACTACAGAATGGTTAATTTTGTACAGAAGAAGAGACAAGAGTGAGAGTTATAACCAGCTGCCTCTGGGAGAGTTTACACGCTGTTACAAAAATAGTGAGCTCACATTCTAGATAATAAATTAAAACAGATCCTTCCCTCTCCTCTCCTGGCTGAACAAAGCAAAAAAAATTCCTGCTTCAGATAGCTGGAGTTAAAAGGAAGGTGGGGTACCTGGCAGGAGTGAGGGTGGAAGAAGTCACAGACAGACAGCCCTTTCAAAGATGAAGGTTGGGGTCATGGAACCTGGGAGTGTTGGCAGCTGAACAAGACTTGCAACTGGATTAATGAAAAAAATAATTCCTGATAGCTGATTTGTGTATATGTAATTCACACATAAGCTGATTCTGACTTAAAAAACTGCAAGGCACCCAATCTATCAGTATTTTCTCCTCCCAAATGCAATAATGCAGAATGAATTTCTGATTATCCATCTGGGTGAAAAAAGTCTAAGTTTACCTTTTCATTCTGGAAAATTAGCACAAGACCATTAATAAATAACATAACCTGAAGCACTATTTCAGGCTATCTATGCATTTCATAGATGGATTGTATCATCTTAGGAAATTTTATGCTAGATTTGTTCTGAACTGCCTTTTCTTTTTTTTCCTGTTTTTTTCCTCACATCTTTCGAAGAGGTCTGAAAAATAGTTGCTGACTTGTGTTGACCTGTTTTTCTGTCTCTTCACCATATACTTAGCTCAGTGAGTAGCTTATGAAGTTTACTGAAATAGATACCATCAAACTTGACAGCAAGACAAAAACTCTGCCTTGTATAAGCAAACAATGGTACCAGGATATGGAGAGCCCAGAAGACAAAAGAATATGACTATTGCAATTCTGTTATTTACAGCTTTGTATTACAATTTTTAATTTTTTTTCCTTCTTGTGATCAATGGAGCTGGGTTATCCCCTGGCTTCTTTAAGTATTTCTTTCAGAATGTACATCAATCTACAGTCCTCCTACAGCCTCCATTACTTCAGCACCTAACACCCTACACTGTCTCTGCTCTCACAGCATCTCAGGTGCGACAAATTTCATTATCTTAATTCACTAAGAGAGAATCAAAGCACATAGAGATTTTTAGGTATCTGACATCCAGAGTGAAATCCAAACCTCTTCCTTTGCTCTTTTTAAAGCGCTCAGTATCATTCCACAGCTCCTCAAAATGAGATTCAGGACAATCAAATACTGAGAAAGAAGTCACCCACAGACAGACTTGGAAAAGATGAGAACAGTCTGCTCCAAAATGCCTGGTAAACCTCTACTGTGTTCTGAAGCTGTCACTACCATACTCCTGTGTATTCACAAAGTGTTACTACAAGCTCTGTTTTAGAAGAGAGAAACTCCTACAGCTGAGCATGGATCTGTCTTATGCCTACAGGCATCCCTCCTCTTGTTTTAATATAAAAAACCACCCACAAGAAGGGAAATCCTGGTGCAGTTTCTTGCTCTGCCTGAAGGGATGCAAAATTCCCATTTTTATTCTCATAGGAAAGGGAGTGTCACAATCATCAAAATACAGCATAGGCTGGGGAGGGGAAGCCTGATATATTTCCTCAGCTTTCAAAGAGCTGAAGAAAGAATTTCAGGTCCAGTGATCTGGGCAGAGCAAGGGAATGTGATTTATGTCTCAGACAGTGAAAACATGGTCTGGTTTTACCTGGATTTTACTCTTTGTGTCACCTGTACACTAGTGCAAGTCTAGATGCCACATTTTTTCCAGTAGCAGGACTGTCCCAAATAATTCAAGGATATTGAAATGCAGAGTCCTGATGTAGATTTCTGGAAAAAATTCAATATAGGCCTGTACAGCTGGGAGTTTCTAGCAGAAAAACAAAGAATTAGAGCCAGAAATATTTTTGTTTTCTCATTCTAAGGCAGAAGCGTTAATTTCTTTAGAACAATAACACATAACCCACCTATATGTTTGTGATGAAATGCCAGCACCTTTTTATACCTATTGCTGGAGGAGAAGCTGCTATAAACAAACTTTTACTAGCTTTTATCTTTTCTATTACAGTCTATTGAATATTAATAAATTACCATCTGCCAGTTTTTGCAGGAGCAGCTGAAACACTGCCTGCATTAAAATTGAAAATAACTCCTTCCCTCTTCACAAACTTCAAGAGAACATGAATTTAAAATAATGATGACTTCCTGTACTATTTCATGGTGTTTCCCTTTAACAAACAATATTAAGATTTATGTTATACAGTCAGCTTTGCAACTGATAATTAATTGTCACTTAATTACACACTTTAATAATATTTATTCTAAAGTTATAACAACTCTGGCTTAGAAAATGACCTTGAATCACTTTAATTTATTAATTCACTTAATTAAAATACTTAATCTTGAAAAGAGCTTTCAGGCTGTTTAAATAAAGGTAAACAAATCTTCAAATTAAATCAACACTTTTTTTTTCCCTTTGATATATGTAATTAATTTTCACTCGACTCAATAAATAAACCTCATGTAAGGTTGTTCATGTGACAACAGAAAATGGCTTGCTGTCAGCTTAATCTTCCTTAACACTGTAAAGCATTTTTAGTTATGCTGACAGGCCTGCTAAAAACCTTTTGCTGGAAAGCAGTAATTATTAGCATTTTTCCCACTGGCACTGCAGGAAAAAACATTTATTTGTAAATGATGATCATTAATCAACATTTTTGTACAAGCAATCAGAAAACCTCCCAGGCTAAAGCAAACTTGATGGAAACAAAACCTCTATTTGCAATCAGATTTAACTAAAGCTCACTCCCTCCTTAAAGAATATAATTTTTTGTTTTCTTCTCCTACTGGTTCTTGGTAAAGGAGTTCTGTGTGCCAAGGATTGTAAATTCTATCCCTCATGAAAGTTTTGAGACAAACTCTAGGACTTAATTACAGAGCTCAATAGCACTGTCAAGATTTCACATGTTTAAAGTTATGACTGCAATTAGCTCCACCTAAATCAATGACAGTGAAATGAACCACTGCACGAGATGTCAGTGCCACAGTGAAAGCTGTCACTTGTACAGGCATGTGCACAACGTTACAAACCCAAGTTTTACCATTAAATTTAGCACATTTCCTCATATACGTAACACCAGTTTC
Source organism: Buphagus erythrorhynchus (assembly GCA_013400855.1). Taxonomy (NCBI): domain Eukaryota; kingdom Metazoa; phylum Chordata; class Aves; order Passeriformes; family Sturnidae; genus Buphagus; species Buphagus erythrorhynchus. Next base: position 2,505 of record VZTT01018425.1, on the reverse strand, counting down.
AAGTATTTCATTGCAGAAAGCGACTCTATATTTTGAAAAGCTAGTTTCTACTGAAAGCAATTTTGAATTGTTCACCAAAATTCATCATCATCTGATGATCTCATTACAGCATATATTTGACTACACCTTTCAGTTTGATCCGTGCCTTGAAAACTCTGCTACAAGAGGATTCCTCCTCCCCATTATACCTTAACAAGGACCAGAAGGCCACGTTTTTCCTCAATTTACCATCTCCTTATTGTATGTTCATAGTTTGAGCTGAAGTGATTGCAGTTGTTTCTCTCTATCAGTTATATTTGAATTAAGAAAGGATTGAAAAATCTGGGCTGAATATTTACAACGCAAGTATCCCTCTCCTGGTCCAATTTAGCCCTGAAAAACTCAAGTTAATTAACAACAGATCTAAGGAACTACTGTCATCAAGATGATAATTAGATGGGACTAAATGTGAAAAACAGAGGCTTCAGCTGATGATAGAAAGTAGCTTTCCATCCCTCCTCAAAGGCTCTTTAGTGTAAAGGCATTTGAACTGGCTGCCATGATTTTTAACAAAATTGCAATTTATGAAGGTCTTAATTGAACTGAAACCAGCATAAAATTCTTGTATAAGCACAAACTGTCATGAGTTTTCAAGCTGCTTCTAGCACACAAGAGAGCAGAAATAAAGCAAGGAATTTCACATTTTTGAAGTGGAGGAATTTGCAAGACTTCTTTTCCAGTTTTTGGGAAGGCGCAGCAGCAAGAAATGACGGCTAATGAGAAAACGGACTTCCATTTTTGATGCAGTATTTTCAGCTGCCAACCGGAGTTTGGTTTGAATTCTTAATAAAGTCTTCAGAGGAATCTGTTCTTTAGCTATATTATTATCCTACCTCTTGTTTTCATCCTGAACAAATTCTTTAAAATGCATCTGGGAAGACTTCACTCTGTTTATTCAGTTTTGTTGTTTTTGTCAGTGCAAATGTGCCCCTTGTTTAGGAAACAGCTAAATAAAAGCACTTCACACGATAAATTAAAAAAAAACAAAACAAAACAAAACAAAACAAAAAAAAACAAAAAAAGAACAAAAAAACCAAAAAAACAAAAAAAAAAACAAAACGGAAAAAAAAAAAAAACCAATCCTGTTCAAAAATAGCCTGAAGAGGTTTGGGTGTCTATGACAAATTTCATGCTCAAGTGCTATTACAGACAGCTGGCTTCCAGCTGCCCTTCCACAAGGGCAGGTCTCCTCCTCCCATCTCGCCTCTCAAGATCATCTGGATGTGTATTCTTGGTGCTAAGAGACATTTCACAACCCTGCAGACATTTTGTAGGTTCCTAAACATGTCTTTAAATCCATTCTCATGGGATTTAACTCCTCCCTGGAGTGCAATGGCTGAAAACTGTTTTGCAGGTGGATTTATTCTTTTCCTGCTCTGATTTAAAAGAGTGTACAACCTCAATCCCAAAAGGTAGTCCAACAGCCTTATTACACAGCTACACTTCAGCCATAAGGAAGTTTCTTTATTTCTTGTGCTGAAGCTCACACAGGCTGCAGTGCTGCTTGTAGGCAGCTTGTTATCTTCAACAGTGACAGACCAGCTGTGTATCCTAAATTCATCTATTTGTATTAAACATCCATGTTTTCTGCTGCCTGCTGCTGAACTGGGCAAAAATAAAATGTCGTCATGTCAGAAAATGGTGTTTAAACATTTAAAAAATATTGATTTAAATAAAAGTGATGCTGAATTGGGACCAGTTCTGCAAAGTCTTCATTTTACCTGTAAATGCAACATAGAAATCTGCAACGTGTATTGTACAGTTTTATATATAATCACTGTAATGATACAAAATATATGTTAAATACAAAATATGCGTAATATAATATTTCCCAGTGTATGCTTCAAAATAAATATAAATGCTATTTTTTTAAAATGAACAGCATTTTCATGGTGTTGTTTGGCTCTTAGTGACTCAGATGCTTTAGCAGATGGGAAAGATTTGGAATATTTACAACTGGACTTTCTTATTAATTTCATTCACTGTCCCACATCTTCCTCTGAGAAGCAGCAGCCAGGGCTGGAAGGTGCTGGGGGTCAGGGACCACAGGACAGCGGGAGAGCAGTCAGTGGCACGGGGACAGGGAGAAAGGGTCAGAGGAGCAGTGCAGAGAGCTGGGAAAGCTGAGCGAATGCAGCAGAGGGAAGGCAGGGTCTGGCTGGCCCTGAGCTGCTGGAGAGCATGGGGAGGGCAGAGGGACAGCCAGGGCACTGTGGGCACTGTCAGGCCACTGTGGGAACTGTCAGGGCACTGTGGGCATGACCCTGGACACTGTGGGCACTGTCAGGGCACTGTGGGCACTGTCCAGGGCACTGCAGGCACTGTCAGGGCACTGTGGGCACGACCCTGGACGCTGTGGGTACTGCCCTGGACACTGTGGGCACTGTCAGGGCACTTTGGGCACTGTCAGGGCACTGCAGGCACTACCCTGGACACTGCAGGTACTACCCTGGACACTGTGGGCAC
>VZTT01018424.1:7763-27267 GCA_013400855.1 Buphagus erythrorhynchus | reverse complement strand
GTGACACGAGAGAGACTATTTCATACCTCCATTTGAGGCATTCCAGTTTCATTACTCTGTTGTGACAGGGGAGCACAGAAAAAGTATCATGGGGTGGTGGGTTGTCTTGCTTTATTCCACCAGCAAAGTGAAAAAGAAATCAGAAAAATTTTTGCCTTCTCATCATCAACAGTGATAGTTTAAAGAAAAGAGGAGCAACTTCTCCAAAAGCTCTGTACACCATTATTCTAGCGTGTTGGTAGACCCACATATGCAAGGTTTCAGAGCTCATTCATGCTGCATGATACACTCTTACATCCTTTAATAATTTAGAAAAATACATAGACACATTTGCTTTTCTCTGTAATTATTCCATGTTGATGTTATCCCTTCCAGAAATCTCAGAAATGTTTGCTATGCATACTGGAGTCTTGTGGGCAGAAATGTTTAAATCAAGGAATTGGCCCAAATAAGTTGCTCATACTATCTTTATACAAATTGCCTCCATCCTTTGTGGGTGGACAACACCCTGGATATGTATAATAAAGCAATCAACAGATTTAGCTGGCCTGACTGGCACTGAGACAGCAAATCACTGCAGGTCTTGACAGTATAACAGAGGTCATTAACAAATGGAAGAAACAGAAAGAAAACTATTTTCCAGCCTGTCCACCATAAGCAACCACTTTCCTCAGAGCGAGCAGGTAGCTCAGCCTTTCCTGCTTTGATTTTACATTGGGGAAACAGACCACAAGCACAGTAGCAAGAATTTCTAGTCACTGGGAGGACAAGCTGGGCAACAAGGAAGTGCAGGGCATTGTTTCTGTCTCTCCTGTACTCTAATGTTACAGACTGTGCTTCATGTACTGTGCTGCTGCTGTGGGAAGGATTGCTATTGATTATCTCCAGCTCACATGCAAAAATCCATATTATTATTTTGTTGGGTATCTCCAGGGAGGGAAGTGGCACAAGGAGCAGATGGTAAGGGGGTAGCAGCTTTCTGAAAATCAAAGGTGACAGTTTTGCATGACTAAAATGCTTAGTGAGATTTCTAGCCTGCACCTCTCCCACAGATGCAGATTATTCCAATTGCTGGACTGGAGTCTTGTGGGCAAAGTGAACCCAGAGATCTGTGGGTGATAGCCTCTGGCTCCTGCCTAAATGAGGGAAACAAAGCAAGCCTGTGGCCTCCATCAGCTCTCTGCACTGAAACGATTTGAGGAAATTCCTCCCCTGAGGGCAATTGTGCACAATTGCTCAGAATCTCTGGGATTTGTTCCAGTGGAATTGATTCCCAATAGGCCCCACCATTCATCAGAGCTGAGCAGTGCATGCAGAGGGAGTCCTGCCAATAGTGCATGTGGAGGGATCTCTCCACTCATTCCCATCCTGCACACACCTTGCTAAGAATTGTGCACATTTGAAATCAGCTCTGCTGCAGGTTGAGCAGCACAAGGGATTGAAGAATTTCCTTTCCATTCAAGGGCAGTAACAAATTCATATGGCCTGTTGGTCACCAACTGTGCCTGAAGAAGCCACTCACTGCTGAACACCTCAACAAGGATGCTCCAAAACTGCTCCTGACTACCCCCCCTCCATCCAGGCTTGGCCATGCTGTGGAAAGATTCCTGGCCCTGCTCCATCCCCACCTCCTATGTGGACACCACCACTTCCACCAGCAACCATGGCTGAGGGTCATTGTCACCTTCCTTCAGCTGGCCAACCCTGTTCCTACCCCTGGCCTGCACACTGCATCCCCTGCAGCACTGCCCTGTGCCCCTCCACTGGGAAACACTGGACACAGAGTGGTCACTCCATCCCTGCCTCAGCTGTTGCATTCATGGAGAGCTAGTGACCCTATGCTTTTTTTCCAGAAAAGTGGAAACATCATGCTGAAAAGGTGTCCCTCAGCAGCAGAAATGTGCCTACTTTTGCTTTGCTGCCTGCCTGCTTATACATCCTCCCACTTCATAAAATATGGAACTGTGACTGCAACGACTGGTGTCTGTCAAGATTATGTGATTACACTAACTACCTAATAAATGTATTTCTTTACATAACAGCTAAGCAGATGCTTCACACTCCAGCAAGCATTCAGCAGAGAAGAGGATCTTAACATCAACACAGATTAAAACCACAGAAAAACATCTCACAATTTGTGCAACTCAGCCAGTTTCAATAGAAATTATCTCTGGCCCATAGGATAGAGAGAATTTGTGAAATTATTTGCAGAGACAAGGGATAGGAGGGACAAAAAGAGAAAGAGGAACAAACACCAGTACTGACTAAAGCGGGAAGGAGAGCTGAGACAGAGCACAGATGTGTTTTCAAGGGCGCTGAGTGTGCTTCAGCAGCAGCCCTTGCCTTTTCCCACAATAAGCTCCTATCTTCAGGGAAAAACATAGCACAACAAAGCAGGCATAAGTGTACAGCTCCTATTCATTGCCAAAGCTGGTTATCAGCAACGAGGCCCCCGTATCCCACAGAGTACTTGTAAATTTACTGTCGGCTTTTTGTGATGTGCAGATAGGTTCATTGTGTGGTTATCTCTGTGGTAAAGACTGCCAGGGATTTGGGGGCTTTACCGTGTTGACCAAGGCCATGAAAATAAAATAAAAATAAAGGGCCTGAGGACTGAGAATATTAACCCTTTATGAACCAGGCGGACCACTTTTTCTTCCTAAGTAGGTTCTAGTGCAGAAGAAAAAACCTGATCCATTAAGAGGAATTAATTTACATAATGCAGCCAAGGGTCTGAGCCTGGGACACAGTGGGGACCTGGCTGCTTCCCAGCCAGGATGGTGAGATGAGTTAACACACGCCATTGGGGGTGGCTGTGCAATGAACAGGATCAGTGCCATAGTGACCCAAACCTGCTGCACATGTGGCTTCTCCACTGTCCAATCATGTCAGCTCCTTAGTCTGAAAGCACTAGAGGTAATAAATGAGAGACAGAGGCATTACATGCTACAGAACTCATCCTAAAATCCCAATGGTTCATAAGAGACCTACCACTTTCTCTGTGCCTCCCCTCACTCAGAGGCACTGAGGGAGCCAGCAGTGGGGTGAAACTCCAAACCCCCTACACCACGTCAGGTTTGGGCAGTCCCTGAGCCCCTGAGCCTTCTCCAGGATGCCCAGCCAGCCTGGTAGCTGCTCCTATCTCCCTCCACCTCACAGCATGGGGAGATGCTAAAATAGAACCATGGGGAATTTGTGGAAGAGATGACATGCAGACAGGGGCAACCCAGCATTATCTCCAAAATGGAAAATGGACTTTGCTTAGCTTCAGAAGGAGTGTTTGCATATATTTTGGCAGGAAAGAGGAGAAAACATTGAAATAGATTCTTCCAACAAGCAAACCCCAGGCTATCAACAGCCTCTGGAACATTAAAACGTCTACAGTTTTTCCCCTCACAGAGTAGTAATTTTAATTAAATAGATAGATCACATCTTAATAAAAATATATATGTTAAAATACAATGGAGAATATCACATGACATGCACATCTACATATTGTATGATCCCACAGGCCTCCTCGGGAGAATATGCACTAAATTTGAGGGAGGGTTGTAAAAACAGGATCTTTGTCAAAACATACCTTTATCTCTATATCCTTTCCTAGAAAAAGAAGTACAATTCGAAAGAAGAAAACTTGAAGAAATATACCTCAGTTATTAAGGAAGTTGTCTTTAATGTCTAGATTTGCATTTCATTTCAGCATTTTCGTAGTACCAGCAGAAGTTCTTTGATAATGCAATTTTGTGTTAGAGGAATGACAGCTCTCTCTGAAAACACCTACCTGAGAAGCACCTGGACAGTGGGGAAAAAAAAAAGATATTACAAAAAAGGCAGGGAAAAAAGTGATTTTCCTATTGATCTGAAGTTAACGATCTGCCACAGGGGGTTACAACTTTTCAGGTGCCTACAGTCACACACGGCAGCTCTACCTTTGTAAGTCTGGATACTTAATCAGTTGGGAAAATGTTATCTGCCAGCCACAGAAAATGAATGTAAAATTTCTACAGAGCAGTCCATGTATAAAACCTAGCTGCTAAACAAAATAAAGATGCCTAGCAGAAGAAACTGAAAATTTGGGTGAATTGGAAGAGTGACATCTCAGAATTACAAAGCTCTCTACAGGGAACGTGGGGTGAGGGCTGTGCTTTAGCATGTGGGAGCAGGATTGTTTGGGCAATGGGGCAGGGGCATCCACAGCTCAGTAACAGGCTGTGGGGGGCACCTACAGCAACTCTGACCATGCCATGACTCATAACCTCCAGTCTTCAAACAGGGAAGGAACACTTCCAGCTCTTACCTGGAAATTCTGATGCAGATATTTCTTTGGGGACTGTCTCCTTGAAAGCAAAAAACTATCAGTCCTGCCAGTCCAGTGGAAGGTTTACAACTCATTTACAAACCTCTTCTGCTCTAAGGAAGGAAAACAGCACATAAAGGCTGACTTGCTAAAACAATCCTTATCAGTGGTGCAGAAAGTGATAAATACAGGCAAGCGGAATTTAACCACTCATGACTGGGGCAAGCAAGACATTTTCCTAATCCTTTTTCAAATTTCCAAAGAAGAGACATTTGTCAGCAGGTCCCAGCTCCCTGCAAGGCAGCCTGCGGAAAAATGGAGCAGCCACATCTTCCCCAGCAGTGCCAGAATCAGTGCAGGTCCCCTGGGATCACTCTCCAGCCTGTTTGCAGTTTGATCCCACTTAAGCAAAAATGAGAATATTTTGTTGCTAAACAGAAGACTGAAGGCTGTTATGCAAATCATTCTTATCCTAATGCGCAGGCAAATGACTGAATTAGAGCAATAGGATTAGATGCTAAATTGTCAATACAATAGCTCAACTTAGAATACAGTAAAAATAAAAGAAAAAAGCTGACAGTGGAGTTTTTGGTCTACCAGTCAAACATTTCAAGGAGTGACATCTTCTCTTTCTGTGGAAAATTCCCCTAGAGGAGGATAATGGACTAATTAAGGCAATTAAGGGTGAAGGCATCAGGAGCTTCCCTACAAATCACAGGAAAAAAGCCACCAAGGCACAGAGCCCTCTGCTTCCCTGAGCCCACGTTGCCTGCAGCATGATGGGGGCCACACTCAGCCTTCTCCCCCTGCTGGGTCTCATCTTCCCCCAGCTGGGTGGACGGAGCTGTCACCTCCTGTCTTGCAAGGAGGTGGCCAGCCCCAGGCTCCATGCCATGCCAGAGGGGAGCAGGGCAGGGCTTCCCCCTGTACCAGCACACAGGAGACATCTGTGGAACTTCAGTCTGCAAGCCCAGAGAGGAGCCCTCTCTCACTCTTCTAGCCCTACAGAGGAAACAGCAACATTTTTCAGTGGTGTGACAATCTCAGGACCATAAAACCTGTGCTTCTCCTCAGCTCATCATGTAGTCCTTTCTTTCCCTTTCTGCTCTCCCTGGCTGCAGAGCAAGCCCAGCCTGCCTGTTTCACCTTCACACAAAGAAAGAGCAGTGGAAGTACCTGATTGTTAAAGTACAGTACAGGTAGCACTAAGCTCTGACATAGCAATTTCTGTCTGAGAAAATTTAGCTTTTGATCTCTGGATGCAGTTAATTGCTCGCTATGCAGACATTTGTGGAGGAAAAAACAATCACAAGCAATTTCAGGAGTGAGATGCTTGATGCTTAATCTTGCACCTGTGCTAAGAACTGAAACGAGTTTTTCTTAGTCTGGATCATGCTGCACAGAGCTGCAGATCATCCAAAGGCAGAACATTTCAAATGTCAAACAGATGCAAATCTACTGCTCTCCCACATGATACAAAGAGAAACTCACCATGATAAAAACAATAAGGTGTTCCATTCAATATATTCGCATTAACAGCATTCTTCATGTCTTGAAAATGAAGCAGTAAATCATATACAGAATAATTGGAAAAAAACAGCTACATTCATTGTTCATTTTGGTTTTTATTTTTTCTTCTTGTGGGCAATTCTAGGACAGCAGAGAGCCAAGTCCTACTTCTCCAGGGAAAAAAAAAAACAATGTTATTTTCAGACAGGTAAGGGAGTAAGATAAGACAGGACTTATCTTTGAGTATGCCTAATCAAGGTTCAAATACCAGCACAAAAAACAAGTCCTGGCAAAAAAACCCTCTGGCTAGCAGCTGGTTATGTACATCTCAGCCATAACTGCTCAGCTACAAATGTAAGCTGTGACAAACATCCTACTACCCCCCATCAACTTGCTTCTGTTCTCCTGGGTCATAACTTGTCTCAAACCCTTGAAAGCCTTGGGATTGCCTTGAGAAATGTCATACCAAAGTCCCATTTACCCAAAAAACAGAGGCATCCAAGGCTTGCAGTGAGAGTTTCAGAGGGGCTATGTGAAAAAGGGCAATGCTTCTGCCTTGCTCCTGTGCTGCTGCCAGTCTGGGACACGGCTGTGCCAGAAGGTGTAGCCATGCTGCGCAGTTTAACTTGTTCCCCACAGTCTTCTTCTTTCAGATTACTCATGCCCCCCACTCCCCTGGTACTCTGGCACCCCCAATATGCAGAAGCAAAAGTGCAATTCTACACCACAGGAAAAGGCACTTCTCTCCCTCTGCTCCAAATCCAACAGCCAGCTTGCCCACTGAGCAGTGCTTGGATGCTTTTAGCAAACATTCCACAATGACTCAAGCTGTCTTTCACGTTTTCCTGAGCTAAGAGATCATGATTTTTTATAAGTAGTCACTTTTGCCCTGACAGCCCTAACACAGAATTTCATTTTAGTGCAGTGAACTATTTCAGCAGTTTTTCAGAGTCAAGACTAGTTTTGGTTATCCTGAATAATATTTCATCAGTTGTAAACATTGTAAACATCACTATTTGCTTGTACCACCTTCTCAAAGCTTCTTAGGAAGATGCTGAACACCAGACCCAGGTCTTGTGTCTGTAGGAACTCCTCCTGATGTATGAGGTGACTGTTTCTTCCAACCCTCCCTTTTCTGGGGTTTAGCCCATAAGTAACTTTGCCTGTTCCATAGTAAGTGTCATTTGTTATGGGCCATTCTTGCTTCCCTAAGGTTCTGTTGAAAGCTACATAGTCTGAACAAGCACAATAGGTATGCCTATGGTATCCTTCAGAAAGTTCTTGTGGCTTTCAATCCTGACATTCCTCTCCACATCTGTGTTTCTTCTCAAAACTCAAACCAAATCTGACTACTGCAAATGAAATCTTTGACTGACCATTACTTCCCAGGATCACTCCTGAAGCCCTGTTCTAAACCTGGCATCATGTTCCCACTTGCATCCCTCTAAACCCAGAGCTGACAGTAGTGCCAGATTACACATAGTTAGCAATTCAGAAAAATTCTTATTTGTGATGTGTGTTTTTTCAGGACTCCTGTGTAAACACCATCTGGTGCTGAGAATTTGTTAATGTTTAGTTTATCAATTTGTCCTAACATGCCTTTTCCCAACACCTCCATTTGAGGTGGTTCCTCAGACTCCCTCCCCATTCACGGCATCTCCATCACAGTGAATGTCAATGCATGCAAAGAATTTGAATGCCATTGCTGCCTGCCAGTGGATCTTTTCACACAGGGGCCATTTATTGACCCCAGTAGTTCCTCATCATCTCTATGAACCATGTACAGGTGCTGCACAGACAAACTGCTCACATTAATATTTATACACCAGATAAACTTTAAATGCATCTATACTTCAAATACATGCTGCTAAGTTTACTATGAAAATTTCAGATGGAAAACACCAAATGTGATCTTGGTACACATCCAAATATAAATGTGAATGCTTTTGAGTATTTCCCAAACAGGAACAATTTTTATCTTAGGGATCTACCAAAACTAACTGCTACACACTGTGTAGCACACTGTGTAGCCCCCAGTCATGTCAAACATTTGTCATCAACAGAGATGAATGAAGCCTGGAACAACACCTTTCTTTGTGTCAAATGTTCCATTGAATCCCTGAAAGTACTCTACTGGAGAGAGAGAAACCAAATACAAGATGACCCTTGCCTGGCCAGCACAGTGCTTTTAAAGCCCCTGTTCATGTGGAGAGTTGTTAAGATTTATGTGAAGCTGCTCATGAAAATTCATAACTAGTGTTTCAGTAGTGGAAGGTAAAATATTTATGAAAAACAGTGGATTGAAGACAAAAGCCCTATGATCAGTTTACCATACATAAAATGAGCAATAAAGGTGACTGTCTAACATTTACTTACAAACCCAGCTGAAGCCCTTAGAAAAAGTGAAGCTGTCAATAAGGGATACAGCTTCTACAGCACTGAAAAACAAGACAGCACCTTCAGTGCAAATGAAAGGAGATGAGGAGAATGATTTATAAGGGCAATGATTAATCCTTCACTTTATGTGGGAACAGACTTGGGCATTTGATTAAATATTCAAGGTAGAAGAACAACATCTAATAACACAAAATCTTGTTTTGCAACAGCTTCCAAGCTCTCACTTTTTCTTCTGTGAAGGTGGTTTGAATTTTAGATTACTGAGGCTTTGATTTTGAGTTTGGTTTTTCTATTTTGTCTTTTTTATTTTTCCTGAATTAAAGATGACATAAATACATTTGAGTGTAGAGGTGTGGAAAGGACTGAAAGAGTTTTATTTGCTTACTAGCACTGTTTTTCATCCTCTGCTCTTCACCTGATCCAGGAGGTAAGGAAAGCAATCAAAACAATGAAGAACATGCTCTTGCTCCCACAGCAAATTTGCCTCTTCTAGCAGGCAAATTAATTGGGACGCCACTCAGAGCTGAAATATATCACTGTGTATTCATCAGCATTGGGCACGGCGACACATAAAGAACATTACTCACATAGACACAGTAAGCATAATAAACCAGCAACACATGTCTGGGAACAAAAAGCAACACTTTCAAGCTCATCTGTCAGACTTCTCATGTACTTGAGGTGAGGAGATGGGGGAAGGAAACCAGAGGAACCTGAAATAGCATAGTGTCATGTGGGAAGGTAATACCATCACAGAGCTCTGAGCAGCAGAGACAGATATTTAAAATTCTTTTTCATTAAAGAACATTTTTAGATGCTTGGCTATTGCCCTTCTTCCTTCTGTTTTCTGGGTATCATTATAATGAATATGTATATTCCTGAATATTTTATTTATATATGTTCCCTCCTTCTTCATCGTAATTCTACGTTACTAAGTGACAAGGCTGTGCTGTTGCTATGCTTTTTTCTTCAATAATCCTGCTCATTTGATGCTGCCATTCTTCTCCCTGTACAAACAGGCCTCAGCCAACAATGGGGAGAAGCAGCTGGCTTTGTTTCAAGGGCCCAGATTTCACTGCTGTTGGTAATGCCACAAGTTACGCTGAGTTCACACATGAGTGACCCTTTGAGACTTTCTTACTATCGCTGCACCACAAGCTGCAGCCTCCTGGACTTCACTCTGCCAAAGGCAACCAGACCAAACCAAACAGCTGAGTGATCTGCTATACTGCTGGGAGACTTCGCTGGCAAGCACATCCATCTGCAGGCACTCCGTTTGAGTCATGACACCATGCTTGAGCTCAGACATCCCACCAGAGCACACCAGAGGTCTCACACAGAAAATTTAAATGAACAAAGAGATTACTCATTCACAAACAACCCGGTTACAGATTTTGCTGGAAAAACAAGTGGATGTTCATAGGTGTGTTTGCCCCAGGTGCAGCTGCAGCAGGAGCAGCAGTGCCAGCTGGGCAGCACTCCATGCTGATCCCAACGCACTGTCCAGCCCAGTGCATGCTCAGGGAAAGATAACATTAGTGACAGGGACCTCCTGGGGCACACATCCAGCCCTTTTGGTGACCCAGGGATGTTGGGCTCACAGAGCCCAAGTGGAGGCATCAGTGCAGGTGCAGCCCCAGGGCTGGGCACAGGCACACCAGCGCTGGGAGCTGGCTTCCAGGATCAGCATCTGCTCCAGCCCATGTCCCTGCAGGGGGCTAAAGGAGAAGGGGAGCCCCTGTGCCTGGGTGAGGATCAGAGGGGCTCCTGGTGCATATGCTGTGGGTTCAGCATCCCCAGCAGGGCAGAGAGGAGCTGCTCTGCATAACATGCCTCTCTGCCAGAGACCCAGACAGCCCTCTGGGGCTGCAAGGGAAGACAAACTGCAGAGAATGTGCATTTTAAGGCCAGAGAGACCATCATTAAATATAGTGTGATCTTCCAAATACCCTGGGATTACTGCTTCACTCACCAATTCCTGCTCCCAATCTATTTCGATGTTTTCAAATTATGTTGATCCTGATACTATATTGCAATCTGGCTACAACATCAAAATATAGCTCCGCATTTATAAAAGCTTACACTGTAGTATCAATCAGCTTATTTTTTACTAAATACATTCACACTTCTTTCTCACACATCTCAATTTTTAGCTAGCAACAACCAATGGTTTAATTTAAAATATAAAAAATATCCTGCATTATGCAACCACAACTAGGGAAATAAAAAAAAACTGAACAGAAAATAGGCCCATTTGTTTGCTCTCCTGCTGTGATTTGAAAAGCAGATGATCTGGGGCTTTTTTACAATTGCTTTAAGGCCACAGCTTTGTCAGCCAGGCTCCTGATCTGAGCCAATTTTTCCAGTTGATTTGCAGACCCCTTGAAATGGGTGTTTCTAATCCTGTTGTAAACACAGACATGACAGATACCTCTCGAGCAGCAACGTCCATTGCAGCTGCGAGAGACGTGCTGGGGCAAGGCTCGTCTCCCTCATCCCACTACATAATCCCAGGTTTTCACACAGTAAACTTTTGTATCTGAGCCCAACAGTCTGTTCACTAAAAGACTAGACTGCATTTTCCCAAGCTCTCTTGCATTCCTGTTATTTTTCTACCCCTGATAAAGGCTAGTTTGCTGCTAGTTACCCTTCCCTCCCCCATCCTACTCCCCAGTTCCCTCACCAAGAACCACTGCATCAGAGCTTTCAGGCCCTAATTGCTCTATCTTAGCATGGCTAGCAATTAATTTAAGTAGGAAAAATAGAGAGCCAAAATTCACTGATGCAGACATAGAAATTCCAGTGTGGAAACAACAAACTCGCCTTGTTCCCCTTGAAGACTGATTCTTGGCATGTTTAATTTTAAACAAATATATCTTCTGCTGAGTGGATCGTCGGCTTGAAATCTGAACTGGTGTCAAGATGCTCAATGGCAATAAGTGGGGCATTTTCCTCAGCTTTCTTCAAAAAAGTAATTGTTTTTGGTCTGAGAACTCTAAACTTAATTTGGCTGCTCGTCCAATGAGCTCTCACTCATGCAAAGGTTTGTTTCTGGTTGAAAAACACATTGGATATAGGTATTTATGAATGAAGCAGTGGTGGAGCATGGTCAATAAAATTGTGCAGTCTTTCACTTTTCTATTAAGCTGAAGAATGGTTCAAGTTTTGTAAGTTTTCCTCTCACATCCTATACTCTATTTCTCCACAAGGTCATCTCATACTGAGTTCAGATAGCATTGTTTTTAAGACGAGTATCAACTACTGTGCAGGATAAAGCAACATATTTACAGTATTTTTTAGCAAAGGAGAAAAAGTCTAATTAGCTATTTCTCAGCTTAAGTCTTGACAATATATACATGACCTGTTTATCTCATATTTGCCAGTCTTTCTTCACCAGGCTCATTATCAAGCTAAAATAGCATCTGGCAGTCCCAGGCACACCTACAGGGTGGGTGGAGAAGTAATTGAGAGCAGACCCAGAGACAAGGACTTGGGGTTGCTGGTGGTTGAGGGCCTGGGGGGGAAGCCTGGAAAGTCCAGAAAACCAACTGTGTCCTGGGCTGCACCAAAAGCAGAGTGGCCAGCAGGGCAGGGAGGGGATTCTGCCCCTCTGCTCTGCTCTGTTCTGCTCTGGTGAGACCCCACTGCAGTGCTGTGTCCAGCTCTGGGGTCCCCAACATGAGAAGGACATGGAACTGTTGGAGCAAGTCCAGAGGAGGGTCATGAAGTCAATAAAGGGACTGGAGCACATCCCCTACACAGCCAGGCTGAGACAGCTGGGGCTGCTCAGCCTGGAGAAGGGAAGGTTGTGTGGAGACCTCATGGCAACCTTGCAGGAGCTGAAGGGGCCTGTAGGGAAGCTGGAGAGGGATTCTTCATCAGGAACTGCAGTGACAGGACAAGGAGTAATGGGTACAAACTGAAAGAGGGGAAATTAAGGTTTGATATTAGGAAGAAATTCTTTACTGTGAGGGTGGTAGGAAACTGGTATAGGTCACCCAGAGAAGTATCCATACCCATGGATACCCCATCCCTGGAAGTGTCCAAGGCCAGGCTGGATAGGGCTTTGAGCTAGCTGGTCTAGCGTGAGGATTTCCTGTCCACGGCAGAGGGGTTGGAACAAAGTGATCTTTAAGGTCCCTTCCAACCATCCCATGATTCTGTGATTCCAAGAAGAATGGTAAGAACAAATATAAAGACCGGTCAATTCAGATGTAATATTCAGCATTATAGAGATGCCTTAAATAAACTACCAGCAAAATTACAAATAAGTTTTAACAAAAGTATTTGCATAGAATAGTTAATAAAAAATCACTTACTGAATCTTAACATTTTGAATAATGTCAAAATGACAATTAAGAAAGACCTAATATGAATATCTAATTAGGCCTAATAAAATGTAAAGTCAAGACTAATTCCAATAACTAATTTCAAGGACTTGCTTATTTTTTGACCATTTTCTTTGGTTGCCAGGGGGGAAAAACCTCACAATCATTTTACAATTCATTGCTGAAAATAAATGGGAGCTAACTGCCTCTTTTCATGAAAGCCACAGTGTCAGATTTGCACACAAAACATGTTTTTAAGGAATTTTATTTTTTTTTTCCTGAGGAATAGTAAAATAACCTGGATGAATATAATTACTGTCCAAGAGCCAGCACTTTGAGCTACACATACAGAGAAACAGAACACTTTTTTTTTTCCAGTTGTCATTGCCAGCAGCCCTACCCAGTCCAGCTTTGAAGTCTAATTTGGAAATTTTTCCCAGGGTACCAGCCTGTGATTTCTTTTTTCCTGGAGCATCCCATGGCACTATGGAAACAATGATACATTTGTGCTCCCCAGTGACCACCACTGTTGCAGAATGGATGCAAGCAAGGGAAATGACACTTCAGTTGTGAGGAGAGGGGAGGGAGCCCACATTGCTGAAGTCCAGGCTGGGGTCTGGTCCCTGAGGACTGAACTGAGTGTTGGTGGGTCAGAGGGCTGAGCGTGAACCCAGTGCTGGTGTCGCATCTCCACCTCTGCCTGTAGACCATGAGCATTTTGGAGGCAGAGTAACCATTGAAAAGAGAGCTTGCAGTTTCAACTTCTGATTCAGGCTAATTACAGCTGCTCTTACCCAAGACTGACCCCTTCCACTCTTTCTGGCTACCACAAATTCATAAAGACTATCTTAGACTTTCCCTCTTTGAAAACTGAGGAGTTCCATCATGCAAGCAAATTCATATTTGAGACAAAACATGGAAGGGAGATGGAGGGTCTTCCTACTGATCAGACACATGCAGGGATAGGTCACAATGGGGAAGATGTTGCACCATTCTGGTGGCATCTCACTCGCAGCTTTCAGGGAATGCTCATGCCAGAGACAGCATCTGGCCAGACAAGTCTGGGGACTGAGTTCCAGCATGGGAGGGTTAGCAAGCAGTAAAGGGTCCTTACCTAAAAACCACCAGAGACCAGCAGTCAGGTCTTGGCAGTTACCTCCCTGTGTCTGGACAGCTGTTATTCCTGAGGGAGAAAATGCATGTCTTTCTTCCAAATCATCATGTGTTCCCGTGAGTGAGAAATCATGGTGAAATTCCACATTGAAAACTGACTGCAAATGCAGCACCTTCTCACATAACCAACCTGCTCAGCCTGTGAATTGTCACTTTTGCTGATTTCAGGTGACTGAAATAGATTTTTACTACCTTCTGCTTTCTAGTTGCATAAAACTGATACCATTGAGAGACAGAGAAAGAGAAAAAGGTTTTCTCTATTTCATCAGCTTTCACATTTCCTTTACCAGGGACAGTGCAAAATGATGCAGAAGACATGGCTTCACATACAGATCCCAACCAGTTATGAAACACAATAAACACAGACCTCTACACTACACTTTTTCCTGGGTTATTTTTAGAGCAGAGCCACTCTAATGCTTTATAAAATTACTTCCTGAAGACTGCATTTTTGCAGGAGCACAGCTATTTTTAGCAACCAAAACAGACTCTGGAACAACCAAGCTAAAAAAACAGCTGTGAGGTACATCAATACCAGCTCACCTGACGTTAACTTTGACTCTGCACCAAAGGATCTTTTAGTTTATCTGGTCTGTCAGAGAATATCCCAAACAATGAATTACTAGTGGTACGGCTCCTCCAACACCATTCAGCAGTCTTATCACTGAGCAAACACAGAAGGGGAGAGCTACAGCAGACAGGTTTTCCTTAAGTGCTTTCAGTAAGAGATGAAGGAATGAAGTCCAGGGGAAGGAAGGTCTGACAATGTCTTTGCCATCACATAGCCCTGTCAAGTCACCGACTTGGCCCAAGTAGAGGCTCCAGGCTCTGTGTATATGCCCTGGCAGCAGAAATGATAGTGGTTCTGTTTGCTTCTTTTTAGTGCAGGGTATTTGTACGGCATTGACAGATCTTCAGGTATAACAAGGGAAAGAGCAACCAGACAATAGATGATGATTTTGTGCCGTGGAAGGAAACATGGTGAACAAAGACCAGTCAGCATATAAATCCCCACCTGGTCAACTATGAAGTTACATCTTTATCTATAATTGTTACCCAGAGGAGGGAAATGTCCAGATCTCCGGCAGTTTTGCTGCAGCACCAGCTGCAGGACATGCCAATAGCTCTAATTGTTGAAAACCTTGCTGTGGTGATGAAATCAATGCTTCAGCTTCACTCTCAGTAACAGCCAGGGATACTGGTTTGAAGCCAGAGTCTTTCCTCATGGAGACACATGCCACTGCAGTAACTGGCTTAATCAGCCCTCTGATATACATGGTCATGGATCAAGTCCCCTCCAACTCTTTACACACCCAACACTCAAAATGCAGATGCCCATCATTTGAAGGCCTAAAAACATTTTCTGCCAGATTCCTCACCTGGGGGAAATTATTTCCAAATCCCTAAGATAGGAACCAGAATAGCTGCTGGCACCAGTGCTGAGCCAGTCAGTATTCCAAGCCATGGCCACTGCTCTCAGCCTTGTGCCAAACTCTGCAGCAGCTGTGCCTGAAGGGAGTGATGCCAGTCCATCCATTCCCTCCCCAGCATACCTGGAGAGGGGGTGAGGGAGAAAGAGAAATAAATAATTTCCTCTCACTTCTTGTCTTCCCCTCAAACTTCCCCTTGAGTGAGGCACCCTCAAGGCACCTGGAGGAGCTGCTCCTCTGCTTAGGGGCTTCAAGGGAATCTTCTGGACGTTCATGGGGAGGGAGAGGGATCTTGCCACCCATTTTGGGCTAGGAGGGAATATACAGCTTCCAAAGCCAATGGCTGTCCCCTGTGGTGTTAGGTGGAAAAGATTGCACCTCCACAGTGCAGCCTGGCCTCACCACCAGCGGGGTGATGTGTCTCCTGCACATATCCCAGGCCAAAGCACTCTGGACATTACCTCCCAAGAGCACTTCCCAAACACAACCAGTCATAGCTATGTTTCTGCAGGAGCAAACCCCTGTTTTGGATATTGTAGGATGGACTGCAAAGCCATGACCAGCCAAGCTGACACCTCAGGATTTGAATAAGAACTGTCTCCATATTGTTTCTTCTGCTCAGTACCTTGTGGGTTGAATTTTTATTGGGAAGATTGACTCTTTTACCAAGAGCCAAATATTTTAGGATGTTTGTGAACTAATTTGGTTTTTTTGGGGGGGATAATGAAGGCCATATTCCAAGGATGGTTTTTAGTCTGCTTTCCTTTCATCCACATGCGGAGGTGGGAGGGATAGGTAAGGTGCAGATCTTAAAGAAAGGGGTAATAGCTAGTGCTTAAGCAACAGTGGAGAAATAACAAGTGGTGATGTCACAAATGAATACTTTAGGGTCATTCAAGGAATAACCATAAAAGATATCAGCAAAAAATGAGTTTAATACATCTTTATAAAAATGTGCGCTAACAAAGTTCAGTGGCAAGGTTCACTCTATTACCTACCACATGGATGAAGCATACAAAGGCAAATCAAGTCAGAATCCATTTAGGGTGACAGAGACCAAAGATGCAACAGGGTATTGTAGGCTCTCCCCTTGAGTCACGATGCTCAGAGTGAACCCCCTTGCTTTCTAAACTTCTGATGAAGCCTAGCTGCCCCTAGGGCCCATCTTAGTCTCAGACATCGACAATTGTTTGCATCAAAGGAATCAATTTGTTTGTAAAGGAATCAATTACATTATTTCATTAGTATTAATTTAGCATGCTATCGGCCACTTACCGAGGATCTGTTGCAAAGGAGGAATCTCTCTGCCTTGGATAAGGAAGGATGTCTTGATGTCAGGTAAAGAATCTCAACCTTCAAGAGGGCATCGTAGCTCCAGTGGAGATCACACTTATGCAGCCATGCCTCCTAGAAGGGAGAGCTCAATTAGGCTGTCTTATTTATGGGATAAAGCAGTTGGCTCACAGTTCAAGTGCACACAGCGAGAAAGGTAAGAATGAGACCCCTTGTACGCACACATATGAGTCTTGGCAAAACTTTCTGCTCTCCTTGCATTAACAGCGTTCTTGGTGTTCCAAGTCCACATGCATTGATGCTCCCTGGGTCACTCTGCCCCTTTGTGGCTTACCTGCAGAGATTTTGTCTTGCCTACGGCCCAGGTCTTTACCTTTTTGGAGTTTGTACCAGACTACTGCCAGTTTGATGAGGTTTGAGGGTGTTGAGTGCATCTATCACAGGTGAATGCTCTGAGTCTGTCAATTTGTCAAACCTGTCTAGTGTGTCAATTTGTGCAAATCAACATCAGTGAAACCAAGTAAGCTCTATCCACTGGGGAGCTGACCCTTTACTGCAGACATTTCCTCATCCTCAGCTGCCATGAGGATGAAACAGCAGGCTGGTTCTATACCCATCTGAGTGACAGCATTCAAATATTTCCAAATATTTTTAATGTTCTTTCTTGCTTGTCAGGGTTACATATCCTTGGATAGGGTTTCTATAACAAGTTCCTAACATCCTTTCACATACCCTTAAAATTGCCTGTAATGTTAAAAGAGAGCTCTAATTTTGCATAGTTTAAAGCAGTCATAACTGCAGAGCTGTTATATCCTGTGCATCTTGCCTCAAGGCACAACGTAAATGAAAGCAGAGCTAAGAATAGGGCCTTGTGTCTCAGCTGAGGAGAGAAGCATGTGCCTGCCAACATAAGGAGAAGTAGGTTATGTTTCTAATAACAAGCAACTTTTTCTTTTTCTATTAAAAAAATAAAATGTCAAAAGTATCAACAAATTCGAGCTGATCCATTCTTCTTGCCTCATTCCTAAGCAGATAAACTATACATACAAGAAAAACAGACAGAAAATTCCCAAAGGAGAATCTTGTCTGGTTTAAGATATAATGAATTCAGTCTTCAGAGACCATGAAGTCTAAGAGTTTTTAAGCTCTGTAATGTCAGTTGAATAATTATCTCACAAAATGCATTTGTGTAGGTGAAGTCCCTGTTTAGCTGTTTTCCTGCTATGAAATGGAAAGCTGCTAGCCCCTTCGAAATAAAAGCACAGGGAAATCAGAGAATATCAAGTTTGTGTAAACACTGCTTTTGACTTGTATTCTTCACCTAAGTCTTGGTGACAAAACACCGTAGAAATAAGGCTTCTCTGTGACATAGGCTTCCCTCCCATGTTGCATGTGCAGACAACCAGAGTGAAAAATTAAAATAAGGAAAATTAAACGTGTTGCCAAACAGTTGAGTGCTAAACCTGTCATTAACTAAAAATCTCACACTGGGTTGAAATACAGACATTTCAGAAAAACACCCTTATCAAACACTTTTTTTTCATTAAGTTCATTAAAAATAGAGTATTAGTTGAATTGCAAAGTGACTGTGTCATTAACTTGATTGGTTTTTTTCAGATGTAGAATATTTTATATTTAGGAGATAAAATCTGGCAGCGTGGCCCAATGGATATGGAACTGGATTAAGAATTAATCCATTAATTGGCCGGGCAATTGGGCAAAGTACATAATCCCTCTGCATGATTCATATTTCTTCATCTTTAATACTGAGTTTTCATGCACTTCAACTTTCCCAAAGTGTTTTGATTTGCACAGATAAAAGGCTTATATTAATTACTGTAGATGAATACTGAAATGCCATAAAAGCATTGCTTAATGAAATATTGATTTAAAAAATATCAAGTAGGGCTAAGTCCTCAGCTTAGATGTTGAGAAAATGCCTGTGAAATGGGGGTCTCAGATCAGCCTCCTCAGAGATGATTTACGGCTCTGAACAGAGCAGACAGGATACTCAGAAGTACTGAGTTGTTCAGTGGAAAAGCCAAACCCTTGGTCTCCTAAATGTCCATCTGGGATTGCCATTAACAGTCCAACCACAGGCACCTGAGATGCCACCACTGCTCACAGCAAGATCCCTGGTGACTCCAGTGTCTTCGGGCTGCTTTTTTTGTTAAGTGGAAATGAAACTTAGGGGAGTTGAGGGTATAATTTCATCTCTTGCAAAAATCTTCCAATTGTATGCTCTGTCTTTTTTAGTGCAGAGTGGCCTGGACCTGGAGGGGGAGGGATG
The DNA here is from genome assembly GCA_013400855.1 of Buphagus erythrorhynchus. Lineage (NCBI taxonomy): Eukaryota > Metazoa > Chordata > Aves > Passeriformes > Sturnidae > Buphagus > Buphagus erythrorhynchus. The sequence continues at coordinate 8,550 of VZTT01018424.1, read as the reverse complement.
GCATTTAAAGGTTGGTAACTAATGAGGCTGTGTGGAATCAGAGAGACCAGAGACAGGGGGAGGAGGAGGCAGTGGTTTCTGATAACTAAATTAGGGACTCAACAGAGAGCTGTTTAAGCCTATATGTGCAGAGACATTTACAGTAACCCACGAACACCTACAGTGTAATACACTGTGGGTATTTTAGGTGACAGTGGTATGCTGAAGCATTTCAATAACGCAGTCAGAAAGTTTAACTATAAGGGCAATGAGACAACAGCCTTGTAATTGATGTTTTATCATTCGAAGTGCTTGAAAAGAGGTTGAAAAGCAATTTGAAGCATCTGAGGGGTAGAAAATCATGTAAGCAATATGCAATGGTTTAAACTAAATAATTTCACCTTTCTACCCCCACAGTGATGAACTGTGACACCTTTATTTTTATGTTCCTATACTACTATAGTTCTTCTCTGAATTCTGCCCTTTTTTGTGTTACTACATTACTCTCTTAGGATTCCATATTTTTGCCCTTCTTTTCTTATGCTGTTTCATGTACTGGATAGCACTGAGATAAAACTGACCACAACCGTGTTTCCTGAAGCTACAGCAAATGCTGCCCAAAAGTTTATCAATCTAACTCGCTTTTCTTCCCTGCCAGAAAATCACTGGGAAGAGTGGCAAGGGACCAGCATGGCTAACTCAGATCTGCAGCCCTGAGGCTGCCTCTGCCAGCACATCACAGGTCACAGAGCCAGTGACTCTGGCAGTGCTGCTCATTCACCAGAAGAGACACATGCAAAGCCATGCT
>VZTT01018422.1:0-17029 GCA_013400855.1 Buphagus erythrorhynchus | reverse complement strand
TTTTTTTTTTTTTTAACTGTATCTCCAGAGTCTGTATCATTCTTATATTTTTTTGTTGTTGTTGTTTTTTATTTGTTTGGTTGGGTTTTTTTTAAATTGAATAGTTTTGTTTTGGATAACTTGAGGGGGGAAAAAAGAAATAATTTTGTTCAATAAACTGGAGGTATAATTATCTTGACACTGGTATAAATATTTGTACCAATGTAGCTGCAAAGAGTTTTGCTCTATATGGGTAATTATAAGGTGGAATTTACAGTCTTCTTGAAAGAGGTGGATTCTTGTAACAGAATATTCAATTTTTCATAATTTTCCTTCATTTTTAATACCTTCACATGAAAAAAAGTCCTATTTGTTCATGCATGGCAGTGTAATTGCTGTTCATGTGTTCTGTATTAAGAGTTTTCCATTGGGGAGCAGAGTATGCTCAGGTAAGATAAAATGAGACATTATCTTCACCTTTGCCATGAGCTGACACTACTCTACATCACAGCTTTCACAGAAATTAAAAGGCATGAACCATTTCTTCCTCCAGCACTTCTCCCTTTAGGTTTTGCTGCAATGCTGCTTGATAGAGGTGGAATTCAGATTCTTTCCTAAAACTCTTTTAGCATACAAATTGTATGCACAAATCCTTAGCATGATGTTTCTGACATAGCCCAGACTCTGTAACTTTCTCAGTCTTCCATCAAAAACGCATTAGGAAGTTTTCCCTATGAACAAACCTTTGCATGAGATTACACAATGTCCTTCTATGCAGAAGAAGTGTAACTGTAGCTGTTAAATCATAATTCTTCTTCCTACTTATGGCCATAGAGCAATCCTGTAAAACCTCTGTGGTCTCTATATTTTGTATTTGCATTGATGCTCATAAGGATGTGGTTTGAACCAGAGCACTACATGTGAGATGGAGACATTCTGGGAGTGTGTGTGCATGAGAGTAATCTCAGTGGAATATTTTGGCACAGGGATGACTATTCATCTGTTGAGCACAACACTGTCAGTGAGAATCAGTGTGGAGGGAATGAAGTCAAAAGCAAACTGATGAACTTTGCACTGAGGGCTGTGAACTCTGGAAAGTAACAAGCTTTCTGTTTCTTCAGAGGAATAAACTGCCATGAATCATGTATGGCTCTTTCCCTTGAGTTATTCATTTTCTAATAGTTTTCTGAATTATCTTACTATAGCAGCTTTGTGGGTCTTTTCTTTTTTTTCTTCCTTGATATTGTCAGATAAGTCCTTAAGCCAGCAATGGTGAACACAATGCTTATTGTATTGATTGTTAACAGCTTTGATCCCTTCATGCAATGAGAAAAAAAAAAATTAATAGGACCCTCGCATACAAAATTTGAAAGGGCTTTACAATTATTGGATTTCTCGGTCAATTAAAAGCTAATTACCTTATGTCAATGAAAGAAATATTTTCTGGTTTTATCCCAGACCATTCTCTCTGTAGACTCAGTAGTGTCTGATTGACAGACTCACTCAAATTGATGCCTGTGACTGGAAATGGAGGGCTGAGTCCACAATGCAAACCCAGCTTGTTTAGAGACGTGATGGGGATGGGTGGTAGCAAGGAAATTTGCTTCATTAATTGATAAGGAAGATGTTAATGCCTTGTCTAGAGTCAGAGACTTATTTATCATAAATATGTGAGAATATGTGAAAATTGTAGATGATGATGATGAAGTTGACTTTGTAGCAACTACCAAGGGCAAGAATGCAACATTTTCAAAACCTGCAGCTGGCTCCAATCTCATCCTGGTGTGAGTTAGGATTTACTCAGAGTCAAATGTGAATTGACATTTCCTTATCTATAGAGGATCAGACACCAAAATATGAGCAAAGGACTAATCAAATCTGGATTATATTTTGTTACATATCTGGGACATTCCTAAATGAAGTCAGCCTTTGTACCTAAGGGGGTTTCCCCAAAGGGGAAAATCACACTTCATTTGTGCGGTAATATGATTACAAGAAAAAATTGCTTAATTTGAACCAAGACAGAAATTCTTTACTAGATTCCAAGGGGGATAGGGATATAGATGAAGTAGTCTACATAACAATTTACCAGTAGAAAAATAAATAGGAGGGAAAAAAAATTTCATTTAGTGTCATGGTATGTCAACTACAAGAGTAATGTAGCATTTTCTTTCACTCTCACAGTGGTGACGTGGCAATCTGCTGTTAGATAAATTATTTGTTCTGGAATTTTTGACAACAAAAACTTGAATGTTTTTTATTATTTTGTTTATTCCTGCAGCCAAAGCACACATAGTTGAGTTAGAAATGCATATAAAATCAACTGTTTTGCTCTTCCAGGATAATGAAAGAATAGCATTGCATAATGCTGACAATAAAATAACCTGAGATATTTTGTTTTTCTGTGATGTCAGGTTAAGGATTTGATTCTCCAATTAACTTGGACTGGTTGCAGCACTGGGAGGTTAACATTACAGGCCAAAGTACTTTCTGCTACAAGGAGATAAAATACCAGACTGCTATTTGAGTCATCAGAGGTTTAAATTGTTGTAGTATTGACTTTCCTTACCTCCCTCCCATAAGATTGCACCTGCACTGGGCTGCTTGTGTAACTTGTATTGCAAAATCTAGTGGTTCTTTCTCAACACTGTCATCAGGGTAAAAGTGATTGATAGGCTGTAATAGAAGGAAGGGAAATACAGATAATTAGTTTTATCAGAAACAATCTTTCAAGAAATATTTCTACATGCTTTGCACTGTTTGCATTGAAAAATCCACATTTTTAAGTCAAAATGTTTTTCGCCTTTCCAATTATGTGCGGGTGGATTTTTTGCTACTTTCTTCTGGAACCTGGGCAAAGAGCATCTCTGTTCAAGAAAAACGTGGCAGCTCAATGTCTGATACTGATACTCATATGTTGTTCAAGATTGTAACAAGGTGGGGGTTGGTCTCTTCTCGTCCTATTTCTTGTTACCTGCGAGAGGGAATGGCCCCAGGTTGCATCAGGGGACATTTAAACTGGATATTAGGAAAAGCTCCTTCACTGAAAGGGTGGTCAGGCCTTGGAACAGCCTGCACAGGGAAGTAATGGAGTTACCATGCCTGGAAATATCCAAAAAATGTGTAGATGTGGCCTTTGGGGACACAGTTTAGTGATGAACATGGCAGTGTTAGTTAACAGTTGCACTTGATGACTTTGGAGGTCCTTTTGAAGTTTAGCAATTCTATGACATGTACCCCCAAACTGATATCAGACCTGCTGGTTATTGGACACAGTATTTTTGCAACCCTATCTCCTTCTCATTAGCATTTATAATAAAATTGCATCTTGCTGTATTTGTAATAGAACTGAGCCTGATAAATATTAGTGAGCCTAAAAATAGACCAAAGAAACCTTCATCTGATATCAAAGAAAATGGCCATTTTTAAGTAGTCTCCATAGCTGGTTTAGAAATCATAATTTAATGATTTTCAAAAGGCCTAACAACTTTAAAATTCAAAATTCTGCCTGATTTTTATTCTCGATTTCTTTCTTAAAAACCCATGGAATTGCTTGTAGCCTTTGTTAACCTCAGAGCAGTATTTCTGCTGCACAGCACCTTAAAACAAAGCTTGTTTTGCTGGAGTGCTATGAGATTTCTCTGCTCTCTGGAATCCACTTAAACTCCTTTGGTGATAGGTAATTTTGTTTCTCAGTGCAGCCAAATCTCACCACCTCATTTCATTTTGCTATTCAATGTTGTCAGTGTGGTATTTTTAGCTTTCAGCACAATTTAGGAAAACTGGCTGGAAGAGCCAAGAGTAGGAAGGAGGTTCCCTGGTCCTCACTAAACCAGACTTTTTTCCAGTTCCTTTCTCCAGAACAGGGCTAGTTCCAAATAGAGTTGAAGAGACTACAGGAAATATTTAGCTCGATTCCCTGCAGGACTGATCTGTTTATGGTTGGAAGACTAGCTCTAATTAGTTAAAGTCTATCTGCATGTTGAATGAATACCATTTACTGTACCTTATTTACTGTGCTCCTTTCAGAATCTTCTTAGTTTGTTAGCATTTAATATATCTTTTAATACATCTAAAGGGGAAAAAGAAAACCTTGCAGGTCTGTTGGCATATATATGCTTTTAGCATGCTGAAGTTTGGTCATTGTTGTGATATTTTGGTTGGCTCTGTCTGAGTCACTAAATAAATCCAATAGGGATATTAAATTTTATTTTGACATACTTGTTTTTAATTACAAGTACACATTCTCATCCAGCTTAACTAACTTATAAAGTGTAATTAGGTAGTTCCTAACACATCTATCTCAGAGTCCCAGAAAAAGAAAGGCCCCTAAGTTAGCTGAGGCAAAGCATATCTGTGTAATACTGGACAGAACTGGGTTTGGTTTTGTTTTTCTTAGTCTCTGAGAAGATTTCTGCTGTTGAACACTGCACCATCTTTCAAGACCATCTGTTTCATGACTTTACTACCTTTACTTTTAGGATCTATTGTCTAGTCCACATTTCCCCCCCACACCTTTTCCCACTTCAGGCCTGCCATTTCTTGCTCTACCCATAAAGAATTGGGAACATATTCTACTTATCTTCATGTATTTGAAGACCATGTCTATATGTTCTTCCCTTTAAATTAATCTCTCCTTTAAACATCTCAATTTCTTTCAGTTTAATTTTCTAAATTATGGAGTACACTGTGAAATGAAAATCCTGTCCTGTTCTCTTAAGTCATTGATTAAAAAATTATTTTATTTAATATAATTTCTGCTGTTTGCCATTTGACTTTTTCCAAATGATCCACAAATTTCTTGAAATACATTCTGAGAATTCAAATGCTCTTGGGCTTAGGTGAAATAATTCTTCCACTGTGGTTTATAACCTAGCCGTTTGTTTCTCTGCAAGTTTAGTGCTTGTCTTTTCTTAGCAGCATGACACCAGTGACTCATTCTGATTGGGATGCAATGTAACACCCAAATACTCCTCTTCAAAAAGCAGAGCTTACACGTGACTGTCTGCAGCAAGTGTGACTTCCTAGATGTAGTACGTGTTCTTCTTCCTGTTTAATGGGATTCTGCTTTTCCAGTCCTTATCTCCAGTTTTTCAGAGTGCTTTTTAATTCTTATCTTGTCCTACAAGAGAGATCCAGAAAAATCTGGTTTTAGTTCTTTCCTCAACTAGAATATAGAACAACCCCTGGTTCCAGAGCAGACAGAAGAACCTGGTGTCCTACATCCAGCCCTGCTTTCATTGTGGTGGATGGTCAATAATAAAAACTTAAGAGTTTTCCACCTACTTTTTACTAGTTTTGTCAAAGACTTTTTTCCCCAATTTTCCAACTATCATGTGAAATAAAGACAGGCCTTATTAAAATCAAGATTTCTTCATTATTCACAATGTTTACAATACTTTCCCCCCAAAATATTGCAGTGGTTACTCACCACTTGCTCTTGACAAATACAGCCTGGATATTACCCAGATCCTTTTGTTCTTATAGGCTTAAAAGATTTCCCTGTTTTTCCTGGGTCTGAGTTCTCACATGTATGATATTAAATGTTTAGCACTATATTTGCTGTTTTCCAGCATTTTTTAATTTCTACCTGTTCTCAAAGATAACTGTTAATGTCTTTGAGATAACAAGTGCTGATTTTCTACATATGTAAGGGTTTCATTTTGAAAACACCTATTGCATCTCAGTATTGTTTAAACTGTTAATTCCCTGATTAGCTCAAAATGGGACCTTCACAGCACCAGGACTCATTTTTAGCTACCTGGATGATCTTCCTTTTATGGAAGGTTGAGGGGAAACACTGGGCCAGGCTTGAATGGTCTGCCTGTAACTGACTCCTGATGTGTTTTATCAGTTTATTTCCTTCTCAGTTGTCTCAAATTCATCTCTTCTTATCTGCCTAGCCAGCAGTCAATGCCAATTTTCTTTCTTTGTGTTTGCATTTGCTCTCTCTGAGTGCTCATGTGTCAGTTCTCTGGCCCTACAGAAGCTGGCCTCTTAGAGTGTATGATATTTATTTTGTTGCTTTTCTCTTTCCTTTTTCAACGTTGCAGCTCATGACTATCTCTCAAGATGTCATCCATTAACGTTCTCCAAAACATTGTCACCAAGATGTTCTGAGAACACATAGAACAGTTGCTCCTCAAATTTCAGGTCTGATTCCCTTTAATTTCTGGATGTTTGGATGAGCATAGGTGGTTTTGCAGCACGTGAAAAGACTGCCTTTTCACTCATCCCCTCGTCTCTGAAAGAACTCTGTACTTGAAATTAAGAATCAGAAACACAAATATCCCACAAAGCAGCACTACATCCGGCTCTGTACTGAATTCCCTCCTTTGGAGAAGTGAAACACGCAAACAAGGAATGTGGTTCTTAAACACCTCCTGGAAACAAATATATTGGATGAAAGACGTGACTGTCAGATCTTTTAGCTCACGTGAAATCCCCCTGCTGCAATTTAAGTCCTTAAAACCTTTACTGGCCTTGGCTTTCCACCAGGGAGATGTCCGAAACATTTCGGGACTCCCCGGCGAGGCAGAGGGCAGTCGGTGTCCTGGATGGGCGTAGGGAGCTAAGGGAAGCCGAGGAAAAGCGAGGAATGGAGGAGGATCCTGCGGTTCCCCCCGGCGGCGGCAGCATCCCTGCGGCTCCGCAGCCCCGCCGTGAGGGCGGCGGCGACCGCCGGGGCCAGGCCGAGCGGCCCAAGCGGCGCTGCACGAAGCACTTCTGAAAATTACCCAGAACCTGGTGCCCGATACCGTTTAAAAGCCTTAAAGATAAATTAAAGATGCAGCCAATGCAGGGAAAGGTGTCAGGGTGTTCAGCGGGGATAGGAGAGGCTAGAGGACCTTGGTTTGTTTCAGCTGCAAAGCTGAGGATGGAGAACACAACAAATGCTCCCCCGTGAGGGTTACACACCAGGGAAGCTGTGGATGCTCCGTCTCTGTAAGTGTTCAAGAACAGGCTGGACAGGGCTCTGAGCCACCTCTTTTAGTATAAGGTGTCTGTGCCCACGGCAGGGATTTGGGTCTTTAAGCTCCCTTGCAACCCAAAGCATTCTGTGATTGAGAATTTTTCCCCCGGTGAAGATGGCACAAGAACATGTGCAAAGCAGGGTGTAGGCAGGCAGGGATCGGTCTCTCCTCCCGTGTAACAAGCGACAGACCCAGAGTAAATGGCCTCAGGTTTTGCCAGGGTGGGTTTAGATGAGATTTTAAGTGAGACTCCTTCACCAAAAGGGCTGTCAAACATTGTAATAGGCTGTCCAGGGCAGTGGTGGGGTCACCATCCCTGGGGATATTTAAAAGACACGTAGCTGTGGCACTGAGGGATGTGTTTTAGTGGTGGACTTGGCAGCGCTGGGTTATCAGTTAGATTCAATGATTCTGGAGGTCTTTTCTAACCAAAATTATTCTGATTGTATAATCAAAATTGCTTTAATCTGGAAAATAGAAGAAAGCTTTAAAACATCTTTGGAGTACCCTTCTAACAAGAATACTAGAAGTCTAATCATAAAACCTGGTGATCTTTACACTGAAAAAAAACCCCTTCATTTTATAGGTACCTCCTGTCAAAAAACCAGAGTTGAGAATGCAGACAATCTTGCCCTTTAAAATCTTCAGTGTACTGAGTCTGAGGAATGCCTTTGTGGCACTGAGCATTATTTGTCCGAATCCTCTGCTGTATACACACAAACAATGTTTTTTGCATAATTTATATAACTGACATTTAATTTCAACAATTCTGAGAAAAAGCTCAGCAAATGAATTATATGCGTAAACTGTTGACTATAAATTTATCTAAAAGAAACCTTGGCATTGCTTTTGTTTAAGAATGCACCTGACCTTTTCTGTTCCTTTGTACAATGCAAGTATGACTGTCAGTAGGAGTTTAACAAAACCCAGACAGTAGGAAGATTGCCAAAATCTCTTTACAGTGTATGTATTTACTCCAGCCTCAGATTCATTTCTTTCATGGAACACTAACTGTTGAAAAATATCTGCCTTCCAGATAAGTTTGGAAGACTTGTGTGGGGAGGGAATTTGGAGGTTCGGGACCATTAAGTGGTTTACACCCTGCTTTTAATCTGTGAGCCCAAACTGGGAGAGCTTTGCTTGAACTGTGTTTTCATGGGAATACTGTCTATGTAATCTATATTCATATTAGCACTTATGCCTGAAGACTTTACAAATATTTCTTTAAGCTTTTGTGTATTTCTCCAGAGCTTACCTGCTTCTGGTCTGTTCACACTGACTTAAAAATTAAGGCAACTGATCAGTATGCTTTGAAGCACAGATTCAGAGAAATACATTATTTACTTTGGAAACCCCTGGAGAGAATAAACTGGCATAGCTGAGGGTTAGAAAAGTATTTTCCTGTAAATCAGAGAAGACACAGATGGGATGTTCGTAGAAATGCCTATCTAGTGGATTTCTCTTTCCTCACATCAGCATTGGGATCATGTGGTGTGCTGGAAAGAATCCCATTTGCATCTTTGAGTGTCATTTTCAGAAGTTGTTTAGGCATATGTTCTTTGAGGGAGTGGAGGGCTGTGGTCTGCTGTATTTGCAAAGAGGAATTCAATTTATTTTTCCATAAATGATTTAGTTCTGGTATATCTGAGTAAGCATTTTCTTTGTTAGGCAGTTTGCTCCTTGCACAGGGCCCTCTGCTCTCTGATTCCAAGGGAGACCTCCTGTGTAGAACCAGATGACTGCCTTTCATGGGAGCATACATCCACCAAGGTCCCAGTCAGAGGAACCTGCTTCCCACTCAGATCTGGTGCAGTGCTGACTTATTCACACTCTGGACATGCTGCAGATTGCATGCACTTACAGAAGCCTTTGAATCCAGGGGTTTGTTTGTGTCCTTATTACAGCAGTGTTTGGCCATACAGTGGTATTTATTGCTCTCTTAGCTACAAACCACTTTGCTGCAGCAGCTCCCTCCCAAACACACAGGAGAAGTTTTATTTGTTTGGGTTTTAAATATAATGTGTACCAGAGAAAACCAATCTAATATGAAAAAGAGAAGCCTATCGAAGAAGCTTTTCAAAGATGCTCTTCTGGAACTGTATGGAGAGTTCAAAAGACAAATAGACTTTCACAGCCAAATCCTCTGGCCTGACATTTCTATAGCTAGCTTTCTGCAAATCGGTCAAGCTGCACGATCTTGTTGCAGTTTGGAGGATCTTTACTTAGTAATTAATTCCTAGGAAATTCCACTTTTCTTACTGCATCACAGCACCAACTAGGCTGGAAAATACCTTTGAGATCATTGACTCCAACATCTTACCAGTCATAACCTTGTCAACCTGACCATGGCACTCAGTGTCATATCCAAGATTTCCTTAAACACCTCTAGGGACAGTGACTCCACCACCTCCCTGGGCAGCCCATTCTTATGTCTAATCACTCCTTCTGTGAAGAAGTTCTTCCCAATGTCCAACCTCCTTCACTAACAGTGACATAAACATAAACCTGCAGGAAATATGACTGTTACCTGTAACTAAAACAGTTGATTAAGCCAGGGTGCAAGTGGTGCTGCTGTATCTGTCAGTTTAGCTGTCTTGTATTTGTTTCCCAGCACAGTTATGAACCAGTGTGAGGCTGGCTCCCAACACTGTTAGAGTATGTTACATAAAATTAATGTCTAATATTTTAAGCAACATTATTTTGATGGGAAAATTTCAGTGTACTCTTAAGGCAGTGTTCAGGTGATCCTGTTCAGCTTCTAAAGATCATTGCTGTGGGCAGTTTTGTATTCCAGGGTTTCTTCCTTTATTTAAGACTTTTTTGGCAAATACACTTTTTCAATGGAGTCTAAACCTAATGTCAATCTTTTACATAACCTTGCAGCAAGCCAGGTCAAAAACCCTGCCTGTCCTTGACCTCCAGTACGCTGTGGATCTCCAAGAAGTGAGGTAATTCAATTTCTAGGCCAGATGAGATTAGATTAATATATGAACTGGTCCAGATGCATGAATTATCTGTCCTTGCATTAAATACTCTAGGAGTTTGGGACATTTGTTTTTAGTAGACGACACTGAACTTATTTTCCTGCAATATTCTTTTAGCAAAGTACCAAATTAATAAGACTTCAATTTTCTTTGTGTATTGATAGCAGTAATGTAATCTCTATTTTTAATTAAGATCTCCCTCTTCTTTATTGCACACAATAAGCAATGATATATAAATACACATCTTTTTTCTTCTGTATCATGCCAAGTCTGTTTTACATAATTCCTTTTGTCATATTTCATAACAGCACCTAGATGCTCTGTCATTTGCTGTTCACCTTTTGGTGAAACCTTTCTGTCACTTGAGAAACAGGCATTACAACACTAATAATTAAAAGCATATTCTATACATTTCCATTCTTTTCCTGCAACACAAAAAATAAAAAATAAAGCATAGGAGTGGGACACAATGTGGTTTGGGGTATTTTTTAGGTGACTTGAAGCAAAGTTTTACTCCAGACATGTATTTTTCCTAAAGAAATTGCTCTGTGTAGCAATACCCTGCCTGTCTGTGTTTCTTCAGCAGGGGAAAAACTCACTTTAGGGTATAGGTTACATACAGCTCATGGTAAACTCTTGCAAAAACTGGTTTTGTCTGTTGGTGTGTAGGCATCAGTTAAACATCACACTGAGAACTGTCTTGCTGGCATAGTAATTTTATGAGTGTTACTATTCTGCTTTACAAAGAAGGATTTCCAGTCTCCACACCGTGGAAAATACGGAGGAGTGAAAAGTTTACTTATTTTCCATTTAAATCAACTCTAAATTCACATCTTTCAGGAGCTGAATTTTTTCTGTCTGCTGGTTGCAACACTAAAAGAATAATAATTTTGTCTACTGCAATAAAGAAAAAAAGATAAGGCTGTTACCATCATCCACTAAGAAGTTGCAAAATTTGAATTTATTCTTATGGATCAGATATCTAAAGCGAGTGCCATGAGCACAGATGTCTTTGCAAGGTATTTCCTAACAAGGAAAATAGCCAAGGGACAGAAGGTTATATGTAGGCAATCCAAGTAATGAAGTATTCTTAGGTATAGTGAGAATAATGTAGCCAAAAAAAAAAAGAAAAAAAAACTTGCATAAAAAGATGTAGTTTCTTTAGCTGGAAGAAGTTATATTTAAAATACTATGTTCACATAACATTCTGGCCAAGTTAGTTGCATGAAAAAAAGAATGCCAAAACTAAGTCATATTGCATATATCACTTGGAAAAACTAGACTAAAAAAATGCCAGTTTTGTTTTAAGATCCCTAAAGTGATTTATAAACTCAAGCTAATCTGTGGTAAAATAGTGGTCTGCAGCTTTGATATCTTTGAAAGGTAAGATTCAAAAATAACTTATATACGATTATCCCTTTAGTTCAATTGTTAAAAGGATGGCAGAGTAGAAATGTTTGACTTTTGCTTACTGATAAAACTGGAAGGCAAACTAGAATTGTAACTTTTTTTTCCTTTATACTCTGAGTTTCTGTTTTTAGTTTGTTTTAGACTGAGAAATGAAATGGTTGGTTTCGACCTAATCATGCATGCGTGGTAACAATGAACAGGAATGACATACCTTATTTCAGGAGGATAGTATGCCAGAAAGTGACAGAATATGCAAAAAAAGTCAAATTATATCCAAACAGAAGTCAGAATTGTTCTATAAGCTAAAGAAGGTGCTGTAATACTGTTCTATTCCTGAAACATCAGCTCATTAGAATACAAGGAAAACAGTTTGTGTATCTGGTATGACATCTTGGGAAGAGATTGATAAAAGACTGAAGGAAAACAAACAGGAGACTACTGAACTCTTACAGTAAATCAGCAGGATTTTCCATATGTTTTGTGGAGCATGGATTTTACTACTTTGGGGTCTTTTTGTAAAATGTAAGAACTGGGGCAAAATACTATTTTAATACATGTGGCTTTTTTGCCATTGTTTTTGGGGGTTTGGTGGGATGGAGAGTTGGTTGCTTGGGGGTTTATTTTGAATCATTTCTTCAAATTGGAAAAAGTAGAGCATATCTCCATTGCAGTGCAGTTATCCTCACATAACTTTCCCTGCACTTGGTTCAACAGACAGACTGCTAGCATATAGCACTTAGATTCTAAGATGAAAATGTTCTGTACTCCACATGAATGTGGTTTGATGTTGTGGAAACAGGGAGTAATTTGACTGAACCATTCTGAAGAATAAAATCACAGTTAACAGAGGAGAAGATAGAATGTGAAGAGAGACTGACCATTTTAAAAATTAATCAAATAATTAAATGCTAAGATTCCAGTTGAATCAGATGTGAATATAAATATTTAGTTAGGTATCTCTTGATTCCCCATGACTATTAAGAATATTTTCTTAAAGCCAGTCTCCCCTGCCCTCTTCTTATATTCTACCTCTTTAGTCATCTCTATGCCCAAACCACAGCCTGGTGCTGGGGTGATTAAGGAAGCAATGGAATAAAAGGTCCTTACTTCACTCTTTTGCTCTGCTGTTTTTTAGTGCTGGTACCTAGTTTTCCCTTATAAAACTCTGTTCTCAGTGCATGGATTAGCTGTGGAAGAGATCTGGGCAGACAGACTTCTTGGTAACTCTCTTTATGTGTACAGTCATTCAAATGCAAACATCTTCTGGGTCTGGCCCCAGCCTGTAGCCTAGATAATGGAATAAGTGATTTTTTGCTTCTAAGAATGAGACACACTTATTTTCCAGTTGCAAACCTTTTTTACAGTCAAAAGATCTATTGACCAAGTAAAAAAGTCACTGAAAACTGTGACATTTTATAAAAGGCCTATAAATAATAGCCTATGCTATTTAGAAATGTTCATTTTAATCAAAACCAAACTATTTTACTGCAGAAATGTTGCATCTTAATGTTGTCATTAAAATGTGGGGTTAATTTGAGATTTTTACAGCATTAATTACGGCACTGACCTAACCTGTCTCTCAAATACATAACTGGGTGTGCTTCGGGTAGTTTACTATACATGACATTTCTAAAGTTGCTCTTTTTATCATCAAGGTACAGTTATGCAAATGTAATTTTTTTTTCTTATTGTAGCACTAGGCAGTGTAAGGTGAAGCTGTGCAACATCCCTAAGTGAAAAAATTTCAGTATGTAACTTTTTCTTTATAAGTGCTCTTTATTATTAGTGTTGCAGGGGTCTTGTGGTTTTCTATGCTTCAGGTTTCATTCAATTATGTATTCAAGTGAGGTTGCTCCTCAATCTACAGAACTGAAAAAGCAGTTGAAAAAGAGATACCAGGCCTGAGATTTTGGCAGCAGCAAATACCTGGTTACTCCAGAGAAAACTGGAGAGGAAACTTTAAGGAGTCGCTGCCAGTTCCTAGAGCTGGGCCTAGCTGAGCTCTGCTTTTACTTTCACATACATTAATACAACTTTGGGCTGGCTCTAGCATGTGTGACAGGGAACAGTCTCCAAAAACCATCTGGTTATTTCAGACAGTCTGAACACACTATACTAAGCCTTTCTTTGCCCCTGGGGTTGTGGCATAGCACTGGTATATTGCAAGAATTTTCCAGAGGCAGCTTCAGGAAACTCCTGTTAGAGCAGGTGGTCTTGATGCCCCAAAGTGGCACAAAACTGCATGAGACAGAGTCCTTTTTATGTTTTCACAGCATAGACTGCTCTTTGCATTGTGGACACACAGTCTATGTCAAGTTTGCAGTGCTGTTTCTTCAGTGCAGGGTTTCAAGCTTGCAAAACATTTCTGGATGCTGTCAGCCGAAATTTGGATTCTGTAATGCCTTTGGCCAGGGCTTGTATACACAGGGAAGATGTTTTTGGAACTCAAAACACATGCGTGGAGCTCCACCAAGATGAATCAGCAGCTCAGGAAACTTAGTACATCTTTCTAGAGCCATTTTTTTTTTTCTTTTTTTAATCTTATTTCTTTTTAACAAGTACTGGCTTAGTTCTGAACTTTTTCCGAAAAGCAAATTCTTGCCCTGACAAAGCTTTGACCATTTCTGAACAAATTTATGGGATGGTCAGAAGAGCAGTGTTGCCATGGGTATGTTCTGACCAAAATGCAATACTGAACCTATAGTACAAAATATGCAGAACACATTACAGCACCTTAAAGGAAGCAGTGTGAATGCTCCCTACAGTATATAAGAGAGAGAAGGAACATCATAGGAGAAGCCTGTAATCATTGTACTTTTAACAAGCTCCTAGAAATCAGTTTTTATCTGGCTTACTAATAGGTATTGAACTGTACATAATTTAGTTAAGAATATTTGGATTTTAGGATAAGCATGGAGTGAATATGTTTCATTGCATCACCAGAAGTTAATTTTCTATGCATTTCAGCTAAACTGTCCCATGTTTTCACTAAAGGCATTGATGGGGGAAGCGGGTCTTTGTGCATTAATTTCCCACTTAACCAGTACTTGATTATTTCCCTACTTCAGTGAGTTTATTATCCCCTGAAGACAGAAATCTTTCTAACTCATGCTGTGGTATGTTCCACAGTTATGCTTCCTTTAAACAAATCCAGAAATCCATTTCATATCCTCTTTAATATTGAAGATTTTCAGGATATGAAATATTATATTGCTCTTCTGATGCTATTTCACAGCAGGAAAAATAGCCAAGTATATTTAGGTATGGAAAAAAGTACAGTTTTCACACTTCGGTCCACTTTGCTGGATAAGAAGATGGCATTTTTCCAGGACAGGGGAAAACCAACACCAAATATTTTTTGAAGCTTCATGCTTCAGAAGATTCTGCTATTCAGAGCAAATGAATAAATGCAAATAAGTTAATGGGAATGAATGAATGAATAGGTAGGAAAAGATTGGTATTTCATCCCACACAATTTCAAACTGAATATCTTCTAACATCTGGATGATCATTTCTTTGTTCTTAGGACAACACAGAATTTAGATGTGAAAGGCTGTGTTATCAACCCAAATACCAATTTTTGCCCTGCATCCACCCCTCAAAAATAAAAAGGTTTCATCATAGCAAACTAGATGTGAGAGAGAACAATTTAACAAAATAAAAGTTTCAGATGAAAGAGAAGTTATGTTATTCTCTCATCTCGTCTCTTGCTTATGGAATTTTCTTTTTTGCAGAATCCAATCAGTGAGAAAAAAACAATCCAAAGTAAGGAATGATGATAGAGTAGGACAAAAAATATTATTTTTAGATAGCAAATGCCTCAGTGCCATTTTTCTTGCTTTCATTAAATATTTCCTGCCCAAGAAAGGAGAAATTAAAATCTGTCAAAATCAGCAGTTTTACTAAAAATGAACTGTTTTCCCCTCCTGTCCTGCGTTGCCTGATTTCACTGCCAAATGACACATGCCAGTACATTCTAAAAGATCTGGACATAAAGAGCGATCGCTGTTTTTCTACAGGAAATTTTTGCTAACTTTCAAATGACACATTTTTAATGTGGATATTAATTACCCCAACAATGCCAGCAGAATGCATTCTTGCAAGATAAGCCACCCATCAAAGTGGGTGAATATTCAACTATACCCTTGCTCAAAACTTAAGGACCTCTAGAGCAAGTTGAGCCACATATCCTTCCAGAATTAGCAGACAACTGAGCACGGAGTGGTGTGACCTGAGCTGGCACCTGCCTTTGTTTTCATTCACAGAAGTGAAAAACCACTCAAAAGATAATTTGCTCCAAAAATACACACAAGTGAATGAACTCCTCTACCCACCTCTCACTGTGAATAGTCCAGTATGCTGAATTCAAATGGAAACTTCTGCATCTTCTGCCACAATTGAAGTAATAAACCACTAAATTTTATGCTTCTAGCAAGACTTCCCAGATTACTGTAGAATACCCATATGCTCTGGGCAAGCTCAGCTGAGCAGCTGAGGTTCTTACCAAGTGCTTTCTATGTTACTGCCTGTCATTTACCACTTTCTTCTTATCCCATCCTCTGATAAGGAATTCTCTGGGGATAAAGAGCTTAACTAATGCATATCAACAAAGTCAAAGCCAACTGACATGTGCTCAATTTTTCAAGATGATCCATAGTGATTTAATGATAGGTGACAAGTTCCAGGAAAAGGTAGCATGTAGCTTCAGGATAAAATTAGTGCTAAGTTCTTCCAGGAATTTTCAGTCAACCTACAGTTTACAGTTCCCTTTCCTATTCAAAAATCTTGGGAAGAATTACTTCATATTATAGACACTTAAGTGATTCAGTTGGTAGAGCACATCCATTTTCTTCTGTGCTAAAGCTGACTAGCAATATTTTTCACACCTGTGCTTGTCCTTTTCCTGTGATATTCTCACATTCTTGGGTTTTTTTCTGTGTATTCTTGCATTTGTGTATGTCTTAAAACCATCCAGAAGAAGGATCAGTATTTAATGAGAATGCAAAATACAGCTATGCTGTAAGAGAATGATTTATTAACTCGCAGTCCTGATTAAATCTCTTACATGGCAAATAGAGACGTTTGCCTCACCTGCACTTTTGTGGCTGTTGTGGGCCCTCACTGCTGTTCTCTAGGTTTAGTTTTCACTTGTAGTGATGCATCTGATTGAAAATTCATTGTACCATGGCCTGGGTTTCAGGCTAATTCAAGATTTTTGTCTACACATCTTCTACTTCATTAGAAGTTTTCGATATCCCACAGTGAAAATTCCTTGACTTGGTAATGTCCTTCATAAAGTTCTTTGTAACTAAATTTTTATATCGTCTCCAATTTTGATTTAAAAAGCAATACAAAGATTCAAAAAACTTCCAGCTGTGCCAAAGGAAAAAATATGCATGTTCTCATAAATGTTACATGAGTACTTGTATAGGTGAAAAGAAAAAGTACGTGAAGAGGATAAAAATATAGTTTTAATAAAGGCTCCCTGCCATTCTGACTTCATTCTTTCTCTCAAAGCTATCAAAAAATAGCTTTCAATGCTAAAATAACTGAAAAACTCAGAGTGCATTCAGAAGCTCCTACTTTGGGCTATAAAATTTAGCACCCTGAGTAAAAATAGTTGAGTTCAACAAAATGAATGTTTTTAGTGCCTAAGAACTCCCAAAAACAGCAGGGAGAAAA
>VZTT01018419.1:24261-40946 GCA_013400855.1 Buphagus erythrorhynchus | reverse complement strand
CTCAGGCTTTCTCAAAACTCTGTATGGAGGGACATAACAGCAAAACACAGGTTGCTGGGATTTATAAAATCTCAGACCTACCTGAACAGTCTGGTTCTGGTTCCATGATCCCTTTTTTTGATATTTCTGTACATTCTTCAAGTAGCAAATAGTAAATAATATTCACAAAAATACTTATTGCTATTGTTTCTAATAGAGGTTTTCACACAGAATTACGTATTTTTTAATGTAGGAATATGGAGGCATCTTCTTTTCCTTCAGTGAGACTTTTAACAGTTCATGATCATGATCACAGTGGAAGATAAAGCTTTAATTGTAGAATTTGATTTGTTAAATTATATCTTCATAATTTGAAGTTAAATACTTTCCTCCTGCCCCCTCCAGATGCTCTCTTTTCAGCTGTGAAGAATTTTACAGAAATTGCTGCTAGCTTTCATGAGAGACTGCAACAAATAGATATCAATAAGTAAGCTCAACTCTTTTTTTTCTTCCAGTCAAATATTCCATGTTGTCCTCTGAGCTCAAGAGGGCTTAGTCTACACTTCCTGTCACTTTATGGGAAAAAAAGAAATAAAGAAGCTGTAGTTGTGGCAAGCTTTTTGATGAGCTTTCAAGAAATTCTATGCACCACCTATGCCAAAGGGCCTAGTTTGCACTTGACTTAATTTGTAATTTATTCATTGTAGGCCATGCCCAGAATGACAAGCCAAACTTTTTTTGTATATACATATATGTATGTTCCATTTCTTGGGAAGAATCTAATTTAGCCATATGTTTACCCTTATGGAACACTAACTGAGAATAAAAGCCATCTTTTTAATGGCAGCAACTTTCAGATAAAGGAGTTAACAGTAATCTCCTATGCAAAAGATGACATTTATGACATATGACATGTATGTGGCATTTTCAAAATGGTTTTATTGATGGATGGCCTAAATCTATGCTTTAATTCAACCAACCAGTTTCAATTTCTGTTTACACCACTGTAAACTTGAAAAAGTTTCCTTAATGGTAGTAGAGTTACTCCAGGTTAACTGTGATATAAAACTTAACATTTTATACTGGTGAATGTCTTTGAAGGCCTACAAGTCACTTTGGATGTAAACCACCAAGTCCGTATATATTCTCTATAACCTCATCACAGTTCTTTTATTTGTTAACCATCAGTATTATGCACAGGGCTATTAAAAGCACACAGACACAGATGGTCTCTGCTCTAGGGAATTTAAAATCTACCATCAGAAAAACACAATTCTCAGATGGCTCAAAAGAGGATTTTAACATTGCAGGGTTCCTTTTTCTCATATGTTGTGATTTTACATGAAAACAAATGCAATTTTATTGAAGTAGTTTGTGGCTGACTGGCTTTCTGGAAAAGAGAGTCCTTAGAAAACTATTGTACAAAAGAAGAGAATAGTCTGCCTAAGCATCCTTGTGAAAAGGAAATAAAGGAATAAGATGAGAGAAAACGTGAGAGAAAATACCTGAAACACTGTCTTTTGACACTATCGCTTGGCCTTTAAAAACAGCTTTAAGAGACTTTCCAGTTATGAACCAGTATATTCTGTCACAGCACAGATCAGCATAATTCTGTTATGCAGGTTAGCTGACATGGGCTATCTTTTGTGGACTACTCTTAAAGTTCAACATCACAGATCTACTGTCCTTCATAAATTCAGATGTATATGCTGGGATAAGAGTAGGTCAAACACACTGCAGTTAACATATTTTTTTTTTTTTTTTTTTAGCCTGCTTGCTGTCAGATCACTAAATGATCAGCTCATGTTTCTAGAAAGGGCTTTCATCGACCCTCTTGGATTACCTGGCAGGCCATTCTATAGGTGAGAAAGGCTTTCTTTTCAGTTTCCTCATGGAGTACACTATGAAAATTCCTTTAAGATTTACAGGTCTCTAAATAGAGTTATAATGATTTTATTCAACACAGGAGAAGTACATGAGACAGGAAGAATAAGATTGAAAAGGGGAAAAGATGTTGAGGAAAACTTCAGTGTAATACACTATACAGAGTGAGGAAGATTCTTGCTGGCAGCCTATTCACATAATTTCTCTTGGTTTGATTTGGCTTCTAAACAGATGTAAAAGTTTAGTCCTGGAGTCATTTTAAATAATTTTAATTGTAGGAACTTCAGGAAGGTGTTCTTATTATTTGAAAGTGAAATAGTGTCTAATTGAAGTACCTGCAATTTGATCAATTTTAAGAGCACAGCCATGCTAGCAAATGTAGTGTGGAGGGCAGTACTGAAACAGCAGGGAAGGAATTTAGTGGTCCTCTCATTCAGTTAGAAGTAAATCTTACTTAAGAGGCAGTGAATCAAGTCTAGTTTTTTTGGTCCTTCTACCAGTCTGCATAGTTCAGAACAGTAATCTCTCCACTAAAAACTAACTGCAGAAGGAGAAATTTAGGTCTGCAATCCTTGTACCTCTCATAGCTCATGGTTAAAAATCTATTGAGAGGAGTCTCATTACAAGCCTTTCCTACATCAAAGCATATCTGTATCTGTTGGAGACTGTATATCTGTGAGGAAAAAAAAAGCTGGCTTTTTAAAATTCTTTTCATTTCATCTAAGTTGAGAGGAAGGAAAATAATTTAGTCAACTTTATCTCAAGTAGCTATAAGGCTGTGGAATTCATATGGCATAATGTAGCTTATGTTATTTTCTTGCTTCATGGACTTTAGCTACTATTGCTACAATAATTTTATTCATTTACATCTTCATTTTCAAATGTTTACAGCTGATTTATAAAACATAAAATAGTATATTTTATTTTCCTAATGCATAATATTGTTATTTTTCCCCTCAACTTCCCTACAGGCATATTATCTTTGCTCCAAGCAGCCACAACAAATATGCAGGAGAATCCTTCCCAGGAATCTATGATGCCATGTTTGATATTGAAAGCAAAGCTGATCAACATGAAGCCTGGGAAGAAGTGAAGAGGCAGATTTCCATTGCAGCCTTCACTGTGCAGGCAGCAGCAGAAACACTGAAGGAAGTTGCATAAATATGAGCAATATAGTCGTCAATGAAGACTAAATGTGACAGTTTGCAGAAGCCTTAAAAATGGAGCGTTTGAAAGCACTAGGAGGATTATGAGAAAGAATACAAAATTTTAAAAATCTTGGTCTTTGCAAATAATATACCCAAATGGAATGCATTTATTAATGTTAATAAGGTAATGTAATCCATTCTGAGAACTCAGGATTTAGATGTCTTCTGAATTGAGACTGATAATGTTTCAGGTTTTCTCTCAGATTTGTATTTTAAGAATTGCTAACCAATGGATTTATTTTCAAAATTTTGAATTTTTCTAGCTTGGTTATTATAGCGATCTCCATAGTTCTTCAGGAAAACAGAATTAATTTCATGTTTCTATCAGTTACTAATTTTGTTGTTGCCTTTTTGTTATTTACCCTGGGTTTGCATAATTACACCTCAAGACAGACCTCTCAACCCTCCTTTCCCACAAAGATTGAGATGGATATGAGATGGGAAAACTGTCACATACTGTGTGCAGGATGTATAATAATCGTAACAAGTTTTGGGCAGCCAGCCCAGAATACTCATCCATGACATTCTTTTCCTCACATGCTGAACCTTGCAGCTGTTTGCAAATAAATTTAAGCAAGAAGCTTTTAGTCATTGGAATAAAAACAAGGCAATACATCTTGTCAGACATAGTCATCTCACAAAATGTCTTTCAAGATGAAGACCCTACTGTTGTTCTTGTAACCAAAATCTACCCTTGCTATGCTTTGTCCCTATAGAGGTGTTTTTAATATGAAGACAGAAGCAAACAAAATTCATCATGTCCTTAGTTTGAAAAGATACCAAATTGTAACCATTTCTGTAGAGTCTGTATGTCTGAGTATCATATGCTGCTTAGTCTTATGACGGACCATGGGACAACCAAGATCAGACAGGGAAGACTCAGAAAATCAGATCCCTTCATCTGAAATTTTGCAACTGATTATTACTAGCCTCTTGTACAGCTAATATTTTGTGTGATTTGATATGCCATGTTAGCTGAGGCCTCTACCATGTCTTAAACTACTGTCCTGTGATCTGATGGTTTTCAGTACCATGGCATATTATTTTCTTTTCCATGAGGCTTTATTTAATTATAAATATTTCTGTACTTCACATTAAAACCTTTTAGACAAGTTATTATAATCAAGCCATTATTTTGTTCAACTGTTGGTCTTTCTGATAAAATAATCTAGTTTACCAGATAATGGGAAATGCTCTTATACCCATAGTTATTGCCCAGTTATTTTCACATTTTTATGAAACTGATTGGAATAAAATGATGGAGATGTCTTCCCCCAAATCCAGTGCTGATAGGAGACATTGTTGACTCTGTTTTGTCACTGCTGGCTGCTCCACTGCTCTACTTTTACCAGGGGAGAATTTATTATGGCTGTCTATAATCGACCTCTGAAAAAATTAGCCAGGTTAGTTTAGTTATCTTACCTAGGCGATTTTGTCTGTAGCAATCAGGACAATGATAAGCCAAATCCAACATGCAGAGAGGGGCAGCAATAAACAGCTCCTGTTGACCAGGGGGTTGGAAAAACAGTATTTTTCTGTTGCTGAGGAGGATGAACTGAAGTGCCAAACTCCAAAATTGTAAAGATCTTTCCCTATGTGACCTGTATGCTGCTTCAGCAACTTTTTCTTTCAGTCCAAAAGACATAATTTTTTAATCTCTGACCTAAAGATAGCATTGTTTCATTTAAGTTTAATAAGGGCCCTTTTTGGCAATAGTTAGCAGATAATATACAATGTCCTGGCCCAGGACCATACAATGTACAGAAGTAGTTACTCAGCAACACCCATTTTGAAAAATCTGTTCCCTGTTCCCTATCACTGCAGGGAACAGGATACAGGAACAGAAATCTTCTCTCTCCTACTGACTGCAAGCTGGAGACATAGGCTTGTGTGAACTTCATGAAGTTCAATGGGGCTGCACCCAGGGTCTGCACCTGGGTCAGGGAAATTCCAAGCACAGATACAGGCTGGGCAGAGAATGCATCAAGACTAGCCCTAAGGAGAAAGACTTGGAGGTGTTTGTGGATGAGGAGCTCATGGTGACCTGGCAAAGTGCACTTGTGGTCCAGAAAGCCAGCTGCATCTTGGGCTTCACCAAGAGAAATGTGGCCATCAGGTTGAGGAAATGGGTTTCTGACCAGAGGGATCTCTGGTCTGCTCTGGTGAGACCCCACCTGCAGTGATGTGTCCAGCACTAGGGCCCCAATGTAAGAAAGGCCTATTGTAAGGAATCTAGAGAAAAACCATTAAATTGCAGTCCTGGAGCACCTCTGCTGTGAAGACAGGCTGAGAGAGCTGGGGCTATTCATCCTGGAGAAAAGAAGGTTCCATGGAGTCCTCAGAGCACTTTCCAGTACCTAAAGGGTCTAAAGAAGCTGGAGGGGGATTTTTTATAAGGACATGTGCAATAGGACAAGAAGGAATGGCCTTAAGGTGAAGTGCACAGTCCCTGTGTTCAGTGCATACTCTCTTGGCCTCACTGGAAACATTCCTCTTGTGGAAGAAAGGGTCAAAGTTTGCAAGCTGCACTTGTCAGCTGCCAGCAATGAAAACTTTTAGTTGGAATCAGATAATGGTGTCCTGAAGCTCAAGATAAGAAAGACTCCAACTCAAAGAATCAACATCTACTACGGTTTTATTCTGATAGAAAGACTGCAGAGGCCGTGAGAGAGTTCAGGGGACTGTGCAACTGGCAGAGTCAGAAGGAAACTACTGATTTGAAATTGTGGTTGAGCATTCCCCTGTTGCCGTGTTTCCTGCCAGAGCTGTCTTTCCCACAGATCAGGGTCCCTTGATCCCTCAAGCCACAAGTTCAGCCTTTAGTCGGACAGTAGGTCAAGAAGCAGAACAGTAGTGTATCCTTCTTGCTGCAGATATTAAGCTTTAGGGCCCAGTTACTGAGCAGCTACAACCTACAGTTTACAAGCCCTGGCATTCATTCTGTGTTTCATGTACCATTACTGGCTTTACTATTTGGCTGAATAACAGAATTATGCATTCAACACACAAATGCATGCTAGTTTTGCATTTGGCATGTGTATCCTTGCAATTTTTTGAGCTTTTTTAGTTTACCAAGGATTTATGTGTTTTCAGTGAGTAGAGTATATGTAGCTATCTGCAAGTGCTCCTAGCTTCAGCTGAACCTCACTCTTGTTTTCACTGTCAGAATGAGCAATTCTCACTACTTCTGAACTCAGCATGAGGCATATGCAGTAACTAATAATTTTCACGATAATTCTAAAAGTGACACTAATTTAAAGAAGTACTGTGTGTTCAGGAATTTATGGTTTCGACCCCTTTTCTCACCTGCACTAAGAAAAGGAGTTCTTTTACCCTGTAATCTTTTCATCGATTGTTTTGCATGGTTTCTCTGACTACTTTAGGTTGGTCTTATCTCCTTTTAGCCTCAAACCTTTGATTAAACTTAGACTGAAGTGAATGTTTTCAAAATTGAGTAAAATACTCAGCTATTATCAGCAATGCACTTGTAGAGGTATCTCACACTGGTAATATCTCAGTTCTAGCTGGAAAAGCCCCATGTAAAATAACAGGGTGGCTGATGGATGTGGCCTTGCCATCACCAGGAAAGGACTCAAAAGGAGATTAGTCTTTTGGACTACTGATCATCTCAAGAGCTCTGAGGTCTCTCCTGGGGTACAAAATGAGATGATCAGTAACAGCTAAGAGTGAGATGAGGTTTGGGTTGGATCAGCTTCTTCCACCTTCTCACATATATGACTTCGCATGCCTGACATGCTTTATTTTGGATCTCACATGTCAGGATCATTTTTCTCTGACTCCAGTTATTCTGAGGAGCATTTGTAAGACTTCATATTACACCTTTGGCTTTGTGACTGAGTAATGTGTATGTGTGTGTGCAAGCAACCAAACCTCATCTCACTTCTGTTTCATGTGCGTGAATGGTAGCTACTCAGCATGTGATTGAAGAGAGATTTACACTTACCTTATGTTATCCTTGCATTCAATTGTAACGTAATATACTCCACCTGTGGCTAATCCATGGCATGTAAGAACATGTCCCAACTAATAACTAATAGTAACAGGACTGTATTTTAAGTGGTAGAAGCCATTTGGCTGCTGCTTGTTGTTCAGCCTCAGCATTGCTAATGCTCTCGTCACTTTAAAAAGACATTAACATAGAAATAAATGCATTTCATAAATTCTCACTGTTGCTATTCTTACCTTCTTCCTCCACTGATGTTATTATCATGTGAGGTCTAATTTTGATAGTAATCTCCAAAAGGCCTTGTCACTTTACTGTCTATTATGTGCCAGTCCTACACCTGTGGTGCTATATAAATGCTAATAATACATCAATATGCTCATTCTTTATGAGTTCTGTAGGTGGAATTCCATCTGGTTTGTCTATGTCAATTCAGATGCTGGTGTGAAATGTCATTGCTGTTCAGAATTTGTGACGGTTTATGAGCAGTTGGGAAATGACAGGAAAAAGATCACAAGACTGGACCTGCTTATCATTTGAACAAAGACATCCAGCCCTGTGTTAAAGACAGTATCTGTGACTGGTGTGGAATACACAAGTGGTGTAACTTTTCTCTGAAAAGCTTTAGTTTAAGTAATTAGGACTTTAACCAGTATTTTCTGCTTTTTCTGAATATTTTCAGCTCATCACAATATATTTAAGAAAGTTTTGATACTCAGAGTACTGACATTTCTTTCACAAACTGTACCTACTTTGGACTTTGGTAGTGAGTGGTAGGAATTTGAAGCACGCCCAGGCTCCCAGAAAAGCTCCCCTGCCTTCAGCCGTATAACTGGTCTCAAATGGGCTGGTCCTCAGTTCCAGAAAGATCAGTCTTGGCTTCCATGTAGCCTTAACAGAACTCGGCAGCTGGGAGTGATGTGCAGGGTCAGAGTAAGTTTATGAAAACATGATGATTCTATGAACTTATTTTTTGACTATTCCCTAGGCTTCAGTTGTTTCCTTCCCCATGAGATACTGATGGATTTGACTAAATTAGACTAGGAAAACTTCATCTTAAGAACCTTGTAATCTTAAATGCAAGTAGCTAGAGAATATAGGAAATAAATTTATGACTTTTCTTAGTTGCAAATTGGATGATGTCTGGAAGTGTTCTTGCTGGCTAATCTAAATTATGTTCTCAGCTTCTCTAAGTTTACATTCCTTGCTAAGGATTAACATTACCACGGATTAAAAGGGGAAGCAATTCAGTGCTTTGTTGGTAAGGACGAAACAAGTTTTCCCTTAATTTCATCTCTTGGCCACTTTCACTGGAACAGGTTGTGAATAAGCCTAAATCAGGATCTTTCAAAACCAGAAAGTCCTAATAATTAGTAGAAATTAGCATCTTAAATACTACACTTACATTGCTTGGTGCACAGGCTGGATACATATTTGTTACAGAGATACACACTCAGCTACACAGGGACTGTCTGGAGGGGTGAGACCGAGAAATGGAAGAGTTCTACTGCACTTGGAAAATCGTATCATCACCATCTCCCAGGGATTAAGGCTGGTTAGGCAGCATGAGAACTGAGAAGCAAAGAAGGCAGGGACAGCCCTGGGGTTGTTGGTGGGAGGAGGAGGAGGAGGAGGAAGAAGGCAGCTGCTTGCCAGCCGTCAGAGCCTGCCAAGCTGCCGGCCAGTGCTGACCACATGGCCGGGAGCAGGAGCAAGGCCACCCTCCGTGTGTGGCTCGTGTGCCCTGGGCTGCTCAGCTGCTTCTTGCTGGGCTTTCTTACGGGTGAGTACAGAGACCCAGGGGCTCAGCCCCCAGCTTCTTTCCCCTGCACATACTTGTGTGCAGCCCCTGTGGTGATTAAATCACCAGCAGGGACATTATGCTTCTCTTTAGGGGCATGGTATAGTACTCATCCCACTGCTTTTCTAAGCTTTTCTGTCTAGTAATTCCAGTCTTCAGAGAGCAAGGAACAGAACAGCTCTGTGCTTCAGCTCAGGACGAGCCCTGGTGATCTGACATCTTCCCGAAACAGGCAGCCAGGCATTCAAAGAGAAAGGATTAATACAAGAGTTTGAGACTTCAGCAATTGCAAGATCTCCCAGATTTTTTTCTTAATTTTTATTTCCTGTTTTTTTACTGAATATATTTTTAAATGATCCTATTCAGTTGCTATTTTAGAAATTAAGGGTAGAATGTAGAGGAGGAGTTTGACTGACAGCCAAGTTACTGAAGTTTTCATTATGCACATTAGACTTTACTAGAGATGCTTTTCTGAAGTCATTTGCAGTATTTTATTTTAAATTAAAATTGCATATCCTTTTAAAACTCGTGTTGTAGCATAAACCTAAGACTAAAGTAAAGTAAAGAAAAATACACGTGGGCTATTAAATATACAAAATATTTAATTTAGAAGATCCCTGAACTGCTAGTTTCTGGTGTTTGTGCTATGCTTACACATTTCCCTGAACATCATCTTTTGGCCCTGCTCCAAAACAGGATACTGGGCAAGACTGACTTTTGGTCTGACCAAGCTTCCCTGTTCAGTTCAAAGTGTTACTACAATTGTATTTAAGTGTAATAGGTCATATATACTGTGCATGTGACAGCACATGTATTTGTCTTATGAAAACTTTCCCAGTTTGGGATTGTCTAACTACAATAACTGAAGGATGGTTTTTTTGTTGTTGTTTTTCTTAAGACAAACTCATACAGTTGATATACCCTCTCCTACTATTATTTATGGCTACTGAATAAACATTTTAAAACTGGCTTGGGTGACAGTTAACTTTATTCTTTTAATTATTAAATAGACTAACACCTCCCTTCCCCAAGTCTCTAACTATTACAATGCTGGTAAGGTGGCTGTTGAGTCCTAGACCTTCACTTTAAATATGCTTATACATCTATTTTAAAATATATGCATGAACTAAATAAACTTCATCATGAGTATCAGGAGTTCAAACCTCACTACAATCAGTTAATTGAGAATTTAAACTATAGTTTAAAATTAAAGAGAGATGACTCTGCCTTAAAAAGGGGATTCACCAGGGATTTAGGGTTTACTCTTTTTGTTATGTCACTTTTAGGCATTTCAGTCAATGAAATATATTTTACTTTTCTGCTTGAGCACTGCTCGAGCCCTCAGATACTGACAGAGGGTGCTCTAAGCCCTGTTCATCCTTGTGCTTTTAACTGTTTAATATCACATGTTGCACCTGTGCTCAAGCATGTGAGGACATTCTTGCTAAGTAGGAAACTTTTGAAATGTGTTTCAGGATGGTTTACAAAACTGACCGAGGAAAACCCCAACTCTTCAGATGTCCATCAAAGTGTGAGACAGAAACTTGTGGCTGAAATGAAAGCAGAGAACATCAGAAAATTTCTTCGGTAAGCCTCGTGCATCGTTTTTTGAACAATTTTATCAGTCAAAAAAGCCAGAAAGTGATAACATCAGCTCCAAGGACAGGCTTCTGAAAGCAGAGCTTTTAAGATGCTTTGGAAGTATTTAGTTTGTACTAAATAAATATGTCTGAGGGAATAAGGGAGAGGCTTAAAACTCTTCTGTTCCCTCCCCCCTCCCCATTTTTGAAGTTGCCTTTTTGAAGTGGTTCTACTGTCAAGTGTACTTCTCTCAGCTGCATATCTGCCAGTGCTTACCAGTCTTCATGATTTCCCATCTTCATGATTTAGTGAAGTGTGTCTTTTTTTTTTCTCGCAAGTATCTGAAGCTCTAACTTCAGATAACTTGTTTTGTTTCAGACTGAGATGATTTTACTGTGTTCGGGATATTATGATTGACATGAATTCCATCTGACTGATCATCTGTTCAGTGTCTCTTTAAATTTTCAGTTTGAGCAGCTAGTCTAAGTAGAAAATTAATCTATTAAAAATTAATGCTACAAATTTGCATGGCACTGAGTTGCATGTACACTTACAATTCCTTTAGTGTAGCCATACTGGATAATGTGCTGTTAATTGGGAGCTCTGACATCCCATTATACCCTGTCTTCTGTTTCAGAGATAAAGGGCTCTGTCCATGGTCAGTGTGCATCCAATGTTTTTTGCATTGTAATGCATCCATGCAATTCTTTCAAAACATCTGAAATGTTAGGGATATAAAAATACTCTTTTTTTTTTTACTGTTCCACTGAAAATGAAAAAAAACTACATTATTGTGTATATTTATATTTTCTATAGAGGAACAAATATATTCACATGAAAAGTAAATAAACACTAACTCTGGTTAGTAAAATGTTTGTATTCAGCATATAAGTCAGCAGCTGCCCCAAGAACATCAAAGAATTACTGACAAATTTGATTTCTATATATTTATTCTAAACTCAAAAAGTTTCATACCTAACAGCAGTTAGCTTTTTAAGTCTACAGGCCTAATCTTATTTTGTATTTGTTGCTTTCAGTAGATTGGAGAGTTCCTGAAAATTATGTTTGAATGAGAATCTAGACTACATAGCATGAAAGAGCTCTGTAATTATGCCAAAGTCTCTTGGCTGTGGGATATTAATGCTTTCTTATTTGTCTGGTTGCTTTGGTGATGGGCCAAGTGCTTCATGCTGGTTGGGGTTTTTTTCCTAAATTCAAATAAAAATCAAGAAATGCAAAGAAAGTGTATTAACACACTATCAAAAAAGTTTCTGGAAAGCATAAAAAATGTGAACTTGAGAATTTTGCTTCATATTCTTCCTCTTTCAGTCTACTACATCTGCTTTTATCACATCAGGAAAATAAATACGAGTCTCAGGAAATGCAGATGCTTTGGTCTCAGCATTGTATCATAGTTTTGGAACGGATTCAACTGTTTGGAAGGGAAAATTTGAAAAAAAAATTGTGTTTTTCCTGATGCCATATGTGGCATTTAGAATTAAAAGGTACTTAAAATACTAGTGAGAATTAAAGTGAAAGAAGCAAACAAACAACAAGGGTTGGCAGAGGTTGCTTCCAGACTTTGGTGCATACCCTCACAGTTTAAAGAGAGGGAATGGCACCAGCAGAGAGCAAAAGGTTGTGGTCTGCTGAGAGAATCTGGATGCATTCAAATCCTGGGGCCAAGTGGGACTCATGTGAAAGAGCTTTATGCTAAGATTGCAATGCTGCCGTAGATGAGAAATTCTGATGATAGAAAGAAGCCCCAGGTGGCTGAAAAAGGCTGGTATTGTTGATAACAGATCCTTCTGGAATCTGTTTTCAAACACATGAAGGACAGGAAAATAGTTTGAAACAGTTACCATTTATTTACTATTTGTTTGTGTGGTCAGCATATTGCATTCTGTAAGGAAATGACTGGCTTCATGCATGACTGGAGACATTATAGTGGCTGTAACAACCTTGACTTCAACAAGGCTTTGAACATCATTCTCCTTTGGAAGCTGAGGAAGTACACATTGCAGAACAGGGGTTGAAAACAGTCTGAAATGACAGGCTGAAGTATTAATCATGGTATTTGCTACCACTAATTAATGGCAATTGCTGGTATCTGACATCTGTGGGGCAGCCATTGACAAGTAGCCTGTTGGGAATTGGAAGCTGATGCAGAGTACCTGGTTGACTGATGAACTTTCACCATTCCTTTCTTGTTCAGTGGGCCAAACAAATTGTACTCAAATTTCTGTAGGGTAGCCTGGAGGGAATGGGTTCTATTTGTGACTATTTATCACCATTATGTGTTATATCTGATTTGGAAGTAAATGTTGTTAAGAAGGTTTTGTTATTCAGGCTTTTGATTAAGAAAAAAGAGCAAACCTGTGCAGATAATTTAATGTAATGATTTTCAAGTTAAACTTATTAGGACATTAAGACACATTGTGACTGCAGTACAAATCCATGATCAGATACCAGAATTATCTGGAAAGCTCCTTTCTGAATGCATAGCTTTCCTATATTTATGTCTGCTTCTTGCATACTAATATTCTTTTGCTGAATCTTTGACATTGATTTTCATTGCTGGTATGTAGATGTGGTTATTCCTGTTGTGCAAAGAAAAAAGTTCAGTTGACTTATCTTAAGGCCTCAGGAAAGATCCTCTGCTCTGAGTATATTTTGTACATGTCCTGATGCGGACTCTGATAAGCAATCATGTTATACAGCTCAAACTTTAAGACCTTACTGTCCAAGCAATGTATCTTGAAGATTAGCTTTATACACACTGATCCTATTTCACTCTTGTATCTCTGCATTTGCTGCTTACCAGTGGTTTTCTGTTTTATTCTAGCTCATTTACCAAGTTGCCTCACCTCGCAGGAACTGAACAGAACCTTCTTCTTGCCAAAAAAATTCAAGGCCAGTGGAAGGAATTTGGATTGGATTCAGCAGAACTTGTTAATTATGATGTGCTTCTTTCATACCCGAATGAAAAGCAGCCAAACTACATTTCAGTAATTGATGATCAAGGGAATGAGGTGATATTTTCAATGACAAAACTATATTTATGTAAAACAAAAAAAAAAACCCCAGTGACTTGCTGTTAAAAAAAGTGTTTTCCTCTGTATTCTCACCAACTCAGCTCAGTATGTTGTGCTTTATATTATTAAAAAAAAAAAACTAGTGCAAAGGGAATTCATATTTAGAATTGGTTTTCCAGGCTATACAGAAAGCACAGCAAAGTGGCTGAGATCTCAGTGCCTCATATGGAAGAGTGAGGATGTGTGGGGAGGCTGCAGTTAACACTAGTAGACCATAAGATGTTAGAAGGGTTCAGCTTAAGGATACATCTAGGATAATATCCTGTTTCCATAAATAGCCTTAAGTGGATGCATAGGGACGTTTAAAAACAAAGAAATGTATTTCAGGCATGCAGTTCTTCCAGCGTCTACCTGCTTTCACCTCAGGGCTTCTCTGAATGGGCTGCAATTATTCTCTTGAAAAATCCTCATTAAACCTTTTCCAAGTATTTATCCAGTCAGTGATCTTCATTACATCTCTCTTCCAAGTACCTATCCAAACCCTGCTTGAACATCTGTACAATATTTGTTTCCACAACATGCTGAGATAAGGAATTGCAGAGATACCATCAATTTTATGTAGTATTGCCTTGTTTCCCTTGCTCTGAACCTGATCCCACTGTTTTCCAATGGTGTCTCCTGAGTTAGTTTCAAGTGCAATTGAACTAGTCAGTCTATAGATGTCTTCTCCCTTTTGAATACCCAGGGAAATAAAGAAGTAGATGTAAACTCTGGCAAGGAACCTGAGCAAGGAGAGGAGGTGGGACTGCTAGAGAAGCATCATAGCACGTAGGTAAGGGTGAAGAGCAAGGGTGGAAAGTAAGGAATGTGTTCTCAGGGATGACATGAGCTTAGAAGTGAAAGCTTCCAGAAACCCTGTAAAAGTGTCTCAGCTACAATCTCACAAGGTGACAAAAGGTGGGCATGCACCTTAAAGCAACATGAGTGTTACAATACATAGTGATAAAAGGCAGCACATTTAACTGGGGTATTACTAGATAAGAGATAAAGAGAATAATAATGCATGTGGGAGAAGCCACAAAAGACACCTCGAATGGCATGGATGAACCAGATGTCTTTTACTGTCAGCACCTCTTGGCGATTTTCAGCTATTTCTTTCCTTAGCTTCAGGCAGTGACTGATGAGCATCTTCTGACACTGAAGATCTGTCTCCTTGTATTCATATCTGCATTCTATTACAAAATTTCACCTCTGGATACCTATCTGTGTTTTTCTTTGAACTTATGTGTACTAATTAGAACTGTAGTTTTTGCTATCAATTTATGAAAACTATAGTTTAAACTGCTGACAAAGCTAACTAACTTGGCAAAAGCCAAGGCTTTTGATACTTTTCGTCCATAGGACTGCAGTATTTTGAAATAGTAATTATTTGACAAGGAGTCTGATGCACAGAAAAGGAATAATTGTCTCTTCTGACTTCAGTTTCAACTATAATTAGCATTTGCTTAGTGTGTAAATCTGTGCCTAGAATGTTTGACCAAAAACTACTGTTATTTTTTTAATAGGTTTTCAATACATCATTGTTTGAACCACCTCCACAGGGGTATGAAAATGTTACTGATATACTACCACCATATAATGCTTTTTCAGCACAAGGAGTGCCAGAGGTAAGAAAAGAAATTATGTAATGGTACTATTACCTATTTTTCTGGCACAGATTGCTCCAACCTCTCAAAATATTTGTTGCAGTAGTTTTTATTACCATTTGTCTTAATTAAAGAACACTTAGGCACAGATAGGCCATATATTATGCAAAGGTTAGGAGTCTTTTATGACCGAAAAAAGAACTTTCTCAAATTGCTGTAATTCTGAATCACATAATAAAAGTTTTTATCTTGATGGAAAATTTTGGACACATCTCAGATTGCTCCGTATTATTCAGTCATATGTAGAAGGCTTGCTTAAGGCACAGGTAGAAGTAGCAATATTTATATCAAGTTGGAAGACATTTTAAATTAAATGAATGCCTTCAAAGGCTAGAGAAGTTCCTCACTTAAACTGCTAATTCATTATGGAACAGGTCAGGGACAACATTGCATTGCATAAATGAGTGAAATTATATAGTGGTGAGTGTTTGTGTATGCAAGGCATACCACTGCCTTGTCACAGCCAGAGAAGTTTGTCTGTTTACCAAAGCACGCTGGCTTATTTTCCAGCCTGTTGTTAGGACTGTTGTTAAGTGCAGGATAATATCCAAACATCAGAAACTTGAGCCAAAGCTCCCTATAGAATATTGTGGCTATATTTTGCTATTGTTTTTATGGGCACTGGATCTCATTTGTAGAAATGAAAAATGAAAATTAAAAATCCTCTATCATACATAGTGAATGAAACTGTATTTCTGATAATGAGTATTTTGTTTGTTGACTGACCAGTGGCCACAACACTGCTTTTGTTTCTGCCCAGGCAGATCTGGTCTATGTGAATTATGGCCGTACAGAAGATTTTTTTAAGCTGGAGCGTGAAATGGGAATTAACTGTACAGGAAAGATTGTCATTGCCAGATATGGGAAGATCTTCAGAGGAAACAAAGTAAGGGCTGTGTTTTAATTTTTCCTCTGTGGGTCAGACACTGTTCATGGTAGAGCTTCAGGGAATTAGTAAGGGCTGTTCGTTGCAACATATGAGCAGAAGGAAGCCTGCAATGTATCCATTGTGACTGCAGTCTAAGAATAACTTCCAAAACAATAAAACCAGGTGAATGTATTAAACTCCTGAGACAGAGATGACTGCAAACTCCCTAGGCAGTTCTTGCAAGAGAATAGTTTAGGGAACTGAGTAGTTTGTAGAGCCAAGTCTTTTGATACTTGCCATCCATAGAACTGCAGTATTTTGAAATAGTAGCATTTTGACAAGGAGTCTGATGCACAGAAACTGAGTAACTATCTCTTCTGACTTTAGACAACAAATCTGGCAAAGTTGGTGATAGTGGAGCAGTGGGGATGGTGGTTGGGTTTTGTGCCTCATTTTTATGTTCTGTGCTTTATTTCATAGCCTTGAACTATGACTAAAGGTTTGACACAAATAATGAACATATTGCATTTCACTATGCTTGGTTCTTCTGCTGAATCTGGGGTAATTTTCACTCTTTCACATACTTGTCTTCTAAAATCATGTCTGCATGGAAGCAAATCTCAACAGTCAGATTATTTGCTGCATTAAAAAAAAAAAAA
>VZTT01018419.1:4018-18682 GCA_013400855.1 Buphagus erythrorhynchus | reverse complement strand
TAGATTTGCACTATTTTTTTCACCCATAAACTGTTTCACTTCCAGCTGTAACAGAATGTCTTCATCTTACTGCTGATTTATGAAACATTACATGAAGAAAAAGTAATTTAAATTATTTTAAATCATTTACTGAGAAATTTTAAATAGTTGGCATAGAAGTTTCATCCCACCTGAACTACACTAGTGGCAGAAGTATGCTGTATGTAAAACTTTATTTGTGATTTCTTTGTCTGTGTATCCCTGCATACATATAGGTGGTATCAAGAAAAAAAACTCACACAATTGTTTTAATTATGAGGAATATGAAACAATGATACTTAAAAGATTAATTTTTCTTGAGCAAATCATTAATAAATTAGGGAGTTTTCCTATGTTCTGTTTGTTAAATATTGCTACTGCTGTTCTGTAATGGATTTTGTTTAATAATTTGGTATCTAGTAATCTATCATTCATTATTTCATGAAACAGCAGCTAATAATATTTTCTAATAAGGTTAGAAAACCATAAGCACAGTTCATATTTGAACATGTGTTTTAATATTTTTTTTTCCTTGCTTCGTCTTGGTGGTGTGCATTACTACTCTTTTAGACTTAAATTAGATTCAGTTTCTCTAGAGACATTCCTCACAGCTTACATTCCTCTTCTCTGCAGCTGCCAGATCTGTCATGTATTAAATCTTGAGGAAAATTAACCCATGATATTCACCATCTTCTGTGTAACAGAAAGAATTCAACTGTGGCAGCATCTTTTTGCTACGCAGACAATCTCCATTGCTCATAAACAAAGGAATTTCTTTATGCTGCAAATACGATTTTGCATATATGCAAGGCCCCATATAGGCAATACAGTTTTGCTCCCTCCCATCATATTCATTTGCAAGATCCCCTCTCCTGTTTTTTCTTTACTATATTAATTTCATTATGTAGTTATGAATTACCAATTAAATTTTTATTCACATGACTCACAAATTATTAGTTGGGTTATAAATTGAATGAATCAAGTAACAATTGCTAACCTAATTAAAATATCTGTCACAAAGCCAAAATCTCTACCACTATCAAACCACTTACTGATTAGAATATAAATTTCAAACATAATTACCAGTTTGCAAAAAAATAAACAAGATGTCTGTATATATTTAGTATGAAAGTAATGCTTAGTGGACTCAAAATAGTCAGTCAACTGCATTTTAGTAGAGAATTTCAGTGCTTTGACTTATCCCTTTTTGAAATGGAAGATTGTAGATATGACAGGAGTGCTTGGTTTATCAGTGTTAAAATTGAGTTCAGTGCTGGGAGCACATATGAAAAACTAGGGGTTAAAAGCATGGAGGAATTCTGGCTGACCTCACAGTCACATGTTGCATGTTCAGAAAGTCCTGTAGTGCAGAGCTAAAATGCATGTAATAACCTTATTTTACTATGTTACAATTCTATTCAATGATTTTCCTGCTCCATCTTGCTCCTGTGTGATGCAGCAGGCAGCACCTGCATTTTGTGAATGTTTCCTACAACAAATTAAGTCCCAGAAAGGAGTAGTGAATTTCATATGCCCAGATCATTTATCCATCCTCAAACAATATAATTAGTAAGGTACACAGTAGTAATTATCCTGACTGAGATCTTAAAGGTAATGCTTTAAAAAACAGTGCATGCTCTTGACTAAATGCCACTAATTGGAAGTAAGAATTGCACATTTACAACCCTAGGAAAATGCCAAAGTCCTTCGGGAACGGGCAGTTGCTTACATCAACACAGATTCTTCTATAGAAGGTGGGTCTTTTATTTCAAACCTTACCTGACTTTACAGGTGTAACTTTTATTAGTTCTCAGCGGATTATTTACTGCATGAGATGGGTATTGTGGTGTACAGAATAAGTGTAGCAAATACAGAATTAAGTGGAGAGAGAGAATTTAAATTTTCATGTCACTTTATTTTGCAAATAGTGCCATCCATGAGCTGCAGTCCACGTGTCTGAGTCCAGAATGTCTCCTCTGGAGGAGTTCATTATTCTGTGCTAATGAACTGAGCATTCTGTATGTTAAACTTTCTCTTAATTGCATTAGTTTTAATTTACAATTGTAGTTTTAATATATGACAGTCTGCTCCTTGTTCTGATCACAGCTCCAGCTCCTTTCCCTGTGGAATTATAGTATTGTAAGACAATAAATTATTATGATTTAAGACCTCAGTTGTGGGGGTAGGAGACGCTTTGGTGCTTTGAGCGAGTGTGCTCACCTTTGTTGATTGCCAAGAGCAGGGGGTTATATATTTATTATGGCAGGATTTTTTAAAAAATAAGCACTGAAATGTGTTTCATAAAAAACCTTATCCACCATTATCCCATTTACTGTGTCCTTCAGATTATGAGAATATGTCATTCAGGAATGCTGCTTAGAAACTGGCCCTTTTTTTTGAGAGGGCTCAACACTATGATCTATATCACAAAATCCTCCTGAAATTATGCTACAACTTATTACAGAGAGACCTTTTTTACTGATTTCTGTGCTGAAATAATAGTCAGAAGAGTCCTGTGAAACTGCTCTGCATCATAACCTCAATTATTCAGAGCATTACTCTTCCCATGTCAAATCCGACTTATTTGGGCTTCCTGTGTGTGAATAAAATTAATATCTACAGGCATATTTAGAAACTCTTTTTATTCCTGTCAGCTAAAAATTTTGTCTATCACAAAAGGATTGGAAAGAAAGAGAAGCCAAACCCAGTTTCTAAATGCTCAGTTGGAGCTTGGGAAAAAGGAGGGTTAGAGCTGTTCCTTCATTTATGCTGCCTACATGCTGTGTAAAAAGTAGAGCAGAGTTTCACACCTAGAAAATCTCACGAATGAAATAATAGCTTTACAACTGCTTCATGTTCTCACCATGGATTGTAACACGTATTTTTTAGTTGGTTTGCAGCCAACATGCTGCTGCTTTAACAATTTTCTTCTAAATCTTGATTATTCAAACATGTCTCTTGCTTTATGCATTAAAGAAAATGTGAAAGCAAAACAACTGGAAAAGAAGTGCATAATAAGGAAAAGAACACCATGTTCAGTGCACTGGTTTAAGTATCTTGGACATCTCTCACCTGAGAAGCAAAATCCCCTGTAGACTCATAGGATCCGTGTACTCTGAAAACTATTTTGTTTATCATCATATGTTCTCCACAACATTTCTTATACCACTTTTTGGTCAGCAATTTATTTCTATTTATTGTCCTATAGCAATGAAAAGAAGCGAAACAATTAATTGTTTTGAGCACTTTTGTGGCTTGAATTTCCAGTTTTCAAATGCAGACTCTTCTTGGAAACATCATTAACAT
The DNA here is from genome assembly GCA_013400855.1 of Buphagus erythrorhynchus. Classification (NCBI taxonomy): domain Eukaryota; kingdom Metazoa; phylum Chordata; class Aves; order Passeriformes; family Sturnidae; genus Buphagus; species Buphagus erythrorhynchus. The sequence goes on along the minus strand of VZTT01018419.1, from coordinate 15,358 downwards.
GATCTGATATTTTTTCCATCATCTAACTTTTTGTCTTCTGTTCAACAAAAGCTTGGGAAGTGTATGAGTGACAAGTGCTTGCAGCTAATGATGGATAATGAGGCATATTTTAGAGCTATGGGAAGGCTTAATTACATTACTGTGGATGTACTATAACCAATATATTATTGTCTTGTAGTGGCAGTAGCTCACAAAGTGAGACCATGCAGTCTATTTCTGTATATATTCTGAGGCAAGATATAAATTATTATTCAAAAAGTTTATCTAAATGCCTTAGTCAAAAAGTTTATCTAAGAAAGGACTGCAGGATTTAATCCATTAAGAAGATAATGCCCCTAGTACATGAAGGGAAAATTTTCATGTCTTTGTTTTATTTTCAGGTAACTACACATTAAGAGTTGACTGTACCCCTCTTCTCTACAAATTGGTGTATAATCTGACAAAAGAGGTACAGAATCAATTTTTTTCTGCCTTTCTAAGAATAAGAAAGACTCTAAGCTTATTTGATAAAATCGGGCTATTGAATAATATCAGATTTATTTTATTGCTTTGCTGGAAGAATCTTGATACCACCAAAATCAATAGCAAAACATCCCATCAGCAGTACACGGTCCATGCTTACAGTTCCTCAGTATTCTTAAAAGGATTGAAATGTGTCATTGACATAAGTGGAATCTTATTTGAAATATACAGTAAAACTAATAATAATAAAAGCAAGATGGTAAAATGCTTGAGCAAGATCAATTCTCAAAATTTATTCTCTAAACATTGAAGGAAAATATTTTTTACTTTGGCTAGCTACCATTTTCCCTGTCTGTTCCCCTGAATCTTCTCCATATCTCACTGAGCCCCTGAAATATGTGATAAATATTGAAGGATTAAGAAGGTTTTTTAACAGGTCTGATGTATGGATTTGCATTATTTCAAGTTGTCTAACCATGACTCCTTTACTTTCACCTCACAGGATACATTATCATAAGGCTGAAAAGTTGTGATCCATTAAAGCATGGAACTTTATTTGCCATATGAGGAGTTAACCAGATTAGGCACCTGTCATGAGCCACTGCCACCATCCTCAGATGGGGATTTGTCTCAATTAACAGAAGACAGCTCTGTCTGACTTCAGCAGCATAGGGTCCCTGTAAAGGCATTGGGTAGAAATAGGTGCCTTTAGGATGAGATTCATTTGACCAAATGTGGTTGTCTAACTTTGTATGTATTGAACTCAAACTATTTCCTCTCTGATCTTAAGGGAACTCAGGTCAGCTGGTCCAGTGTAAAAATGTGCCCTGTAATGGCACTTGGTTGGATGACTTCAGGTACCAATCTCCCATCCTGCTAGATCCATTCATCCCAAGTTATTTTCAAACACAGTACGCTTGAATGAAATGCCTGAAATGCCATGGTTTAGATCTGGGCAAGTTTATCTATCCTATTCCCATGATTTTCTTTTCTTTTCTATATTTCATTTCCTATCAATTCTTTCTATCTTAATCTTTCACCCTTGCAGAAGGAAGAAGCTGTGCTGTTTAAATATTAGCTCTGACACTTGGCACACTGAAGAGCATTCTCTTTTGTCTATAAAAATTTTCGTGTCCTTAGTGCTGCAGGGCCCTTGATAAAATAATTTACTTTCCGTCTGCAGTAAGCCACTAACTCAGGAAGACATTTTACTGCAAAAGATAAACAAAGTTACAAAAAAGTGCTCTGAGCTAAAAATAGTACCTCACTCTTGATCTTAAGTCAACAATTCAGCTGTTGCTGGTTTGAGTAGAAAACTTCCATTAAAGTACCATGCAAAGTACTTGAGACTGAATTGAAAAAATAAATGTCATATTCACTGTTATTTTAGCTTTTAACAGTAGAAGCATGATGTAAACAGTAGAAAACCTGGCAACCTGACCCCTGATTGTGCATGTCCAAAGGAAAGTTATTCTGTTCTTATTAAGGTGTCCAACATCCAGTTATCCGACATCCAAAGATCTCTTTGCTCTTCTTGTTTTTAGTGAGACAGTTCTCATCAGAAAGAAGCGTAGTGTACACATGAAGTGTTTTCTTTCAGGGAGGTCTACAATTAAGAGTGGTCCAGCATACAGATGGTACATTTAGCTGTTGACTGTCTTTTTGGTCCTGCTTTACTGCCAGGGTTTAGACATTTGGTCACCACCAAATGGTATCTGCAATAGTTCAATTCCCCTGTGATTATCGCTGCTTCTTTTGCATCTATACTTAAAGAACTCTTCATCTTCTCTTGAGTTAGCAGGAGGCTTTTGCTGATCCTAGATTTGGATCTAAGTCAGGGCAAATATGTTTTCCTATGCCCTCAGTGTTGTATGAAAAAGCTGACCAATGTTTTTTATATGACCAGAGCTGTTAGAATAACATCTTTGCCAGAGCATAGAGTGCTTTTGCTCCCATATGTCAGAGTTCAGCTTGTTCTTATTAATGTGCAGTTTTCACTTTAGCCCTAGGACTTTACCAGAGTACCCTGAAAATGACAGCAGCCAAGCAGTTATTTCACAAAATTGTTATTTTCCTGCTAGCTGCTGACAGAATCTCAGAGGTCAGAACTCCTTGGAATTTCAATTTGGAGTCTGTACGTTTTTCAAGGCTGAATTGAAGTCTCAACAATATGGTGGGGTCATAAGTGTCCATGAACATTTCTGCTTTGTATTTCAGAAAAACAAATTTCCAATCCTCTGCACATCATAATGAATCTTATGTTTAAAGGACTGTGTCTATTAAAGGTTGTTTAAGTGTAGGTGGAGACCAGGGCTGGAGTCTTGATTTATTTCTACTCTGCCACAGATTTTCTAAGAGCTTTGGTCAATTTATTTTTTACTCTTTCATGGTTTTGCCGGCAGGATGATGACAGCACTAATATTTACCTTTCCCATCCTGATTACAGAGATTTTGGGGGTTTCTTTGAGGCAAGGGTGAGACCCACATTTGTACATACAGTGTCTTGCACAGTGATTCTCTGGGCTTGGTTGAGTCCCCTTGGAACTGCTATAATATGACTGGTTTGGACCCTTCCTTCTAGCATGATTCTTTTGTACCTTTCCTACAGAACAAGCAGTCAAATTTTAGCCTTAGCCTTGTTGAGAGAATACTGCTGTTGTGCAGGGCAAACCTCAGGGCAAACAGGCTTGTGGTTGTCATCTCCCCATGCCTGCTGGAAGCAAAGCAGGTTCTTGTTTCTGGAGTCCCATAGCATTATATATGCTGCTGTGTGAGTACATGCACATTGCTCCTGTAGTAGATGAGCTCCAAGTAGCATCCTTAAGCTTTTAACCTGTTCTTTCCTACTGTCTGTGATTGGTTCCAAGTACCTGTGAGATGCTTTCCTTGTTTGGGAATGCATAAATGTGTGTAACAAATGTCAATATTCACTTCCCTGCATGCAGCAACACTGCTGGTTAAGAACAATGCAGGGAGCTGCAAAGATCTCCTTTGATAATGAATCGAGTTAGAGGTACTTCCAATGACATTATAATATTTCCCTCCCCAGATTTTAAGCCCAGATGAGGGTTATGAAAATAAATCTCTTTATGAGAGCTGGCTTGAGAAAGATCCCGCATCTGAAAATAATACCTATCCCAGGTAAGTTGTTAATATCTTTGAGGGTTTTTTACCCCAGTATTTTAATCATATCATGGCACGACTACTTACCAGAATTTTTTGAGATGTGCTATTTATGGCAGCAATACAAAACCTTTTAGCACAAGGTGAGTCTCTAGCAATATCTTTTATAGCAAAATAAAATAAAATTTTATTATTTTTATTTAATGATGGTGACATTATTCCTGCAGAGAAATGAAACCTCACACTTTCTAAAGACCTTTTTCTTAGTAGAAAAGCAATTTGAAAAGCATTAAAAAAAAAAAAGCAGGGTGGGGAAAGAGTTCAAAATATAATTTAGTCACCTACTAGATGAGATAAAATCAAAATTGTTAGGATAAGAAAACAGTTGAAAGAAGCTGCCTAGAGCAGTAATTAAAAAGCAGTAATTTAAAAACTTGAGATAATTTTTTTTTTATTCGGTGTTTATACAATGGATGTAAATGTATTACATTACAAATACGTAGATTAAGACTTCATATTTGAGTATATTTGAAGGTATTGCAACTCCAAAACACTCTTTCCATCTCTTTCTGCCTAATCCTTTCTGATTGTAGCCTCAGAAAGGCTAAATCTTATTCACAGCATGGCGTTACTGACATAAGGTAAACTGCTCCTTTTTGTGATTTGACAAAAATTTTCTGCATGTTTCTGGCCTTGCTAAGATGAGTTTCTGGATTCATTAGACTCACTGAGATTTCTTCCTTTTGGAAAATCTTCCAGATCTGATCTTTCTTAGTTGATGCACATAGTTCCTTGCAGAAATGTGAACTAACTTCAGCCGGAACAGAAGAAACTTCACTTTTGGTGGTTTGTTTTTCATTTTTTTTTTTCTTTTGTTTTGTTTTTTGTTTTGTTTCTTATTTTTTCTTTTCTCTGAGAAACACTAATTATTCACCAGGCCAACCACGTAAACTTCAAACGTAAATATTTTAAAATAATATTCTGTCAGTTTCCTTAGCCCTGCCATGCCACAGCTCCCCATCAGATGGCAGCGGCGGCCCGCAGCTGCCGAATGCCGCCCGTGCCTTCTTCCTTTCGCAGTGGGAATTATTTATCGGTCCTGGATTCTGCTGCGGAATGTGCCAAGTACACAAACACATCTGTCTTTACACATACTGCTGCCCAATTCGGATTAGTTTGGAAATAGACGATTGATGTTTTAAGACGACAGAGACATGCCTGATACAATTTTATGGCTCCTATGCATAAAGTGTTTGTTTGTATTTTTAATGTCATCACTGCCATAATTAGGATTGCTACAATTAAAAGATCTTCCTAGCAATATTGGATACTGAATCAGAGTGTTGGAATAAAATCAGTTAAGTAATTAATCTTGCCATTCATCTAGTCTTTGATGTTACTAGTGTCCCTGATGTGCCCTTCAGAAGAACTGACCTCAATTTCTCTGAAAAATCTGCATTTTGCATAAATTACTACCACACTGTTCAGTAAGTGCTCTCACTAAGATGTTGTCTTTTCTGTATGCAGAATAAATAAGCTGGGGTCAGGCAGTGATTTTGAAGCTTACTTCCAGCGACTGGGAATTGCATCAGGCAGAGCTCGTTACACCAAGAATAGGGTAAGTCTGACAGATTGCTTGAAGAAGTCTGATAGTGCTGAGCAGTCATCCTGTTAAAAACATTTATTCCTAATTAATATAAAACCTTCAAACCATCTTTGACTGGTTTGTATATCAGTGACATTTCTTAATTTAGCAAGGGACCTAAATGTTTGGAGAATAAAACATGTTACAGTGATGTGTATACTCTATAGGATTTCAAGTTCACAGAATGGTATTTATACAGTCTGGTTGAAGATGGATAGTTTGTTCCACCACGCTATTAATAGTCCCCTTAATATACAAATCTTCCATGGCTGTGTTCAGAAACAGCTGCACAAGGTAAAAAGGGACTGTGATTGAGGACTTTTGCTATCCAAACTCCAAACTGCTTTCACTCTTGAAGAAGGCAACCTCTGTGCAATGGAACTGAAGGCAAGTCTGTGTGGGTGGAGAGAAGGAAGCCTGCTCACTTAACCCTGTGCAACAGTCCATGGATTCAGATTGGTTTAATTTTTTTAATGGGAGCACACAAAAATGAAGGATAGTAAATTGTGTTTTGTAGCAAATAGCTTTTTTGATTTGGAAACCAAACAAAACATCAGAGTCGTAAAGGGATCAATACATTTTTTAACTGCAGCCAGAATACAGGGCATTGACAAATTTGCTTGCTCTTTTCCAGAAAGCAGACAAATTCAGCAATTATCCTGTTTATCACACTATTTATGAGACATTTGAGCTAGTGGAAAAATTTTACGACCCTACCTTCAAGAAACAGCTAACAATTGCCCAGTTACGAGGCAAACTGGTTTATGAACTGGCAGATTCCCAGGTCATTCCCTTCGACTCTAGAGACTACGGAGAAGCCTTGAAAGGATACAGCAACAGAATTTATAAATTGGCCAAGAAGCATGAAGAACAACTGAAACTTTACAAAGTATCATTTGGTGAGTAACAGCCACAGGACTGTTTCTTATGTGCATTAATTAGAATCCTGCAGGGACATGTTACATCTGTCATAGCTCTGCAAATTAATTCCTTTCTTTCCTGTTTGAATTTTGCCATCACAGTAAAGAGCCTCTAATTTATTTTTTCCTAAACACAACACAGGTTTAAAGCATTATTGTCTTGATAAGAGGGTTATAACAATTTTCATGCATATTATTAATTGCAGGCATTATTACAGTGCTGATGAGCAGTCAGGGACCTCAAATGTAGGACAAAGAGGGATGTCAGCCTGCTTCTCACTTCCTTGCTTAAAAAAGAAGACAGGTCAAGTGCTTGTGGCAACTGCTTGGAAATTGAGGGACATAGGTGTCCATTCCTCTTCATCCAAAACTTCATCTGACCCTGAGGAGGGAGCTTCAACATCTCCCTCGATGCCTGGTTGCCATTTTTAAGCCACAGGAGCACTTTTCCAGCTCTCCTGCATGAATACATCCATTTGCTGAGCACCTGAGCACATTGCTCTGGAGCTCATAAACAGGTCTAAAGCAGCAGAGTGCTCTGGATCCCAGGCAGGCATAGCTTCCACAGTCATTTTCTTTCTCCCCTTTTTTTCCTCTTTTCTCCTTCTTGCCTTGATCACACCTTGTGTTTCTGCACCACGGAGATTTTTCAGTCAGTCCTAATTCATTTGCTATCTGATGAACCCATGATTTAGAGATATAAACCACCTTTTGGAGATTAACTCCTGTTTGGGGTATGTGAAACATTGTAAGTAACTCAAATTTAGGTCATTTAGTTTAAGTCTGTTGGTTTAGGTGAATAATCGTTGACTATTTTGAAAAGACACCCTTTTTGTAAAAAGGGCTCTTGAGACAGAGGAAGCCTTGTGTGATGGATCATCTGGTCTGAGATAATGTAAAACACCAAGAGTTATTTCAATATGTTCTAGTGTTCACTGCAGCATGTCTTGTAAGATCAAATCTATTTTTTTTTGCTGTAGTAGAACATCCATCAAAATATCTGTGAAATAATTTATTTTCATTGTTTGAGTTTCTATTTTCAGATTAAAAGTTGCACAATCTACCTCCTGACCAATACATCTATTCTTGCTCTTAGAATCTAGAAGCAATCTTCTATTTTTAGCTTTTTTCCCACTCAAATAACTCTGAAACCTTTCCTAAATCACTTTATAAATGTGTCGTTTTGACTATTTTTACAAGGCATGTTTTTCAGTCTTATCATTATTGTCCTGGCTCTTCTCTGATACCTGATTAATTTTAAATGATTTCTTGAATGTAGCTATAATTTCTAATTTTTTATTTATTCTATTGCACCAGAGTACATTAAATAACATAGGTAGGCTTTACAATACTGTGAAAATTAAAGTTTATTTCACTTAGCATTTTCATAGAATTACTTATTGACAACACTGAATGTCAGAAAAATGTTGACTAAGCCTGACAATCATATAATTGTCCTTTAAAATAATAGATTAAGGTTCTTATTTGCATTTGGATTCACATTTTAGCTGTTCATCTGCAACAATGAAGGCTGGAACCTTTTTTTCATAAAATATGTGCTTGTAGTCATATGCTATCAGGAAATAATGTTTTCAAGTGAGGAAAAAAGATGTGTAATGTTTTCTAAAATAACCAAAATTGACAACAGTGAATAGCTAGTGAAAACGAACACAAAATTTCTTATATATATATGTCAGATGATTTTTTTCCTCTCTTAAATCCCCTCTTACTGCTTCTGAAATATAATTTGTTGCTGTGATATGGCCATGATGTCAGCAGGGCAGAACTCTGCCCCCTGGTAAACCTAGAGCTCTTGACACAGGGTTGTGGAGAAGTGAATTCTCACCCACACAAGGTGATGTGTCCCTCTGAGCTGCAGTCTGTAAACAGCTTGCATACATGAAATCTGTGCCTCCCACTGCACCAACTAAACAACAGCAATAAGACAAAAAAGAAGCAAGTGTAGGCTCGCGATGAATAAATAAGTTTGCTAGAAATAAAAGAGCAAGTGAGTCTGAGGAACAGTTTTGATAGGAGTCCTGGGAACAGAAAGCCTGTCACGTGAAACAGGGTGATAAATCTATAAACAGTAAAGGGATAATAGTTACCAACAGAGGACTGGATTTAGGAGATGATCTAATTGTATGTCTCATCTTCCTTGTACAATTGAAGAGAGGGTACTCTGGTTTAGCCAAAATTCTCTGAAACTTGCAGGCAAAATATACAAGTTTTAAACTGTCTTTCTTTCTTTCTACTTGAGTTGAGTTTTGGTGGGGCCAGAAGTTAGCCTTGTAAAATACCTGTGATTTATTCTACAAAAATTACTTGCCTAAATCAATACTTTTCCCAGGTCTGTATTAAATAGAGCCTTCCACAAGAAAATCATCACAGCTGCTACTGCCATTAAAAGGAAGGCCTGCTGCTTCTCTAAGTTATTCCACATGTCTAGGACATACTGGGCTGGGACAGGGCAGGAAAAAGCAGCAGCCATTCCTGCCCACCTGCCTGCACACAGTCAGGCAAACCAACCCCCGGGGTCTGAGTGGCAGTGCTGTGGGGCAGCACGGAGGGATGTGGCAGAGACACCTCCTGTGCCTCAATTCCAGCGTGCAGCAGGCACAGGAGGTGGCTGCTTTATTCCACCGTGTCTGTCCCTGTGTGCCACGCCAGCTGTGCCTTTTGTGCCTCACCTAACACTGCTCAATGCACGTATCACACTCTCCTGTTGGCTGTGAATGGGACATCTTTCTCCTAGAGTGAAATCCTGCTGTTCTTCCACAGCCTTCTGAAACAGCTGGTATTTCGGATGGAAGTCAGGCTTTTTATACCTGAACACCGCAGTGCATTTGTTAAACTGGAAACTGCAGAGCTTTCAGTTTGCAAAGACAGCCAATTTTTTACTTGCAAGTCAGAGGGAAGATGTATGGTTGTGAAAGCTTTCCCAAGCACTCTGCTTTACTGTTGGTCTCATTGCAAACGGTATTTGGTAGTAGTGCAGCTCTTTAAAATCTGCACTAGGGAAACCGATCAGTTATGTAAAGACAACAAAATTAATGCTATTATATCAGCAAGACAAATGTCGTTCTTCTCCCACTGGGCAACTGAAAGGTATATTTGGCTTAGTGAAAGCTACGAAATTGTTCATGTAATCCTTCCATTCCTAGATCCTCTTTTTTCTGCTGTGGTGAACTTCTCAAAGGCTGCTGCTGAATTTCACAGGAGACTTGAACAAGTTGACAAGAAAGAGTAAGTCAGGAAAAAAAAAAGTTATATATATGCATATGTATATATTTATGTCCTGATTTGCCTTAGGTACCCAGAATGGCAGTTCTTTATTTCTTCTACTACACAAGGATTCTCTCTGATTAGTGTAGAACAGAGCTCTGAACCCTGAGGCAGGCAGTATCTTTTAAGATGAATTAGCAGATACAAGAATATTTCCTGTGATTGTTAGTATGAGCTGTAGAGCTTATTACAAGTATCAGGTTGTCATTAGAATTACTGTGTTATATGGAAAGGCAGGTAGCAATGAAAGTTTGAGCTGGACTGAGATCTCTATTTAGACACCTACACTTGAGTGTTGTAGGTGATGCCAGAATTTGTACTTTCAGCACACTTCAAAGACAGAGGATGATGCTTCGGAATATCTGAGATATCCATATGATGCTTGAAAGCCTAAGGCCCCTGCAGCACTCCTGTGCCTTCTGAGCACAGTGACTGCAGGCCACCTATGGTACCAGTTGTATTTAGGCAGCTGAATCCCATCCTTACTATGTTACTGTACAGATTAAAACAGGACTATGGACATTTGGCTTATGGGTGGACACCAAAATTTAGCTATCTTCATCTATGTAAATCTCAGTCTTCCTCTCCCCTCTGTTAAGTGGCATCTTTCCAGTGCCATTTAATACTAAGCAAGTTCTGACACTCTCAGAAAGTTTCCCATTTTATTTTGCATAGTGAGAAATGTTGTTTTCTAACACAGAAATATAAATTCATTAATATAACATGGATTCAGCATCTCCATTTGCAAAACCTCATCTTTTTCTGTGAACTGTAGACCACACTTTTCTTCTTTTTCCTTTTTCTGTCAAAACAACAACAACGAAAGATAAGAGTTTTAAATGAAACTGGGAAGTCATGTTTCCCCGCTGTGTGACATTCTCTGTCTCCCTCTCCTGCAGTCCAGTTGCAGTGCGCATCATGAATGATCAGCTGATGTTGATAGAAAGAGCTTTCACTGATCCTCTGGGCTTGCCAGGAAGGAAGTTTTACAGGTGAGGCTAAAAGTTTCTTGACCTGCTGTCTAAGGCACTTTATTTTTGCAGCTGACTGGTCAGTTAAATTGCTGTATAGGTCTCAAAGGAATTACAGAGTCCAACACATTGCTTTAAGTATAATCCAGTGAGTAGTGGACTTTGTTTATGACCCTTAAGGTGAACTCCTTGACTACACCAGTCTTGTGGAGCCAAATTCCTCTCTTTTGGCTCTCTTTTCATCAGCTGTGGTTAAACCATAACTCCATTATATTCTGACTTTTACTTGTAGATGTGCAGTATCAGCTGTTACAACTTGCTCTTGTGATCATCTGCAACGTGAGGATTGAGTGGAGAAAGGGTGTACTGTATTGAAAAGACAGATGAAAAGAGGGTAGAGTAAAAGGGAAACAAGAATGAGAACAGATGTGTTGTGAGGGTCAGTTGAAGAGAGAAGTTGAGAATGGAGATCTTGGAGAGAGTTTGGAGAGGGAGAGACCTTTCAGCACAGGATGAAGGCCTGTGAGCTGTGCTACAGAACCCCATCTGTCCCAGCTTTGGCTGCTTCTGTGGGTGCTCCAAAAAGCTTAAATTACTAACTACTATATTCTTTCTTAGAAACCCAGTGCTTTTATTAGGAATACCTGACAAGAATCCAGCTTTCAGTGTCAGGGGTGTGAGTACCTCACTTTATCCTCAGTATCCCCCTTTTCCTAACAACTGGATATATCTGACCAATTGATGGATGGCTTTCATGCCATGCCAGAAGTCTTTCAGGCAGGTAAAACTGAGAATCACATTTCCATTCTCCTAGGATAAACTGTCATTCACACTTTGAGAAGAATGAAGTAATTTCCGTCCAGAAATTTTCTTGTTGGGTGTTTGGTATCATTTGGAACTGTCTGAAGTTTTTTTTTTTTGGTTTTTTTTTTTT
>VZTT01018418.1:14072-24159 GCA_013400855.1 Buphagus erythrorhynchus | reverse complement strand
GGCCCGGGCCTGCCCCCACCCCCAGGCCCGCAGGCCTGCAGTGGAGCCAGGCCGGGCCGGAGTTACCTGCACTGCTGCCGGAAAAGAAAGAGAGCCCTTTTCCGGCTTACCTCCTTCAAAATGTGTGTTCACGGAGCAAACTAACTTTCTCCAATTGGTCTTTCAGGCTGTCAATAACTAAACCAGCCTCCAATTGGTCTCATCAGCTCCCAGAGGGAGTTCTCACAGAGAGAACTTTTTCCCGAGTTTTTTTCTCTCCAGGTGAAACCACGACAATTACAAAGAACACAAATCTACATCCAGATTCTAGATTTAATACAAAATCATGGGGGAAAAAAAAAAAAGGAAAAAAAAAGGAAAGGAAAACCAAGCATCACCATGAATTAGTCCTCCAAGTTCCTGGTTTCTGTTAGGTTCTCGTGTACTGAGGTCTACAGTCTCTACTTTATGAGACACTCAATCCAGCAAGAACATTGACAAGCCAAACAAAAAAAATCTAGTTTTTGAATCTTATTGGGAATTTTGGACTGAACTAGACATTGAACAGCTCTAGATTCAGATTATATTATGGCAGAAATACATGTCCCAAAGGAAATTTAGTCAAAAACCTAAGAATTCATGAAATATAGAGATCATTCCAGAAGCAGATGGTCAAGAGTCAGAGTAATGAGTATATGGGATGCAAGCTAAGTGGCACTCAGTACATTGTCTAAATCCTTTTCTGCATCTGCCTTTTAATCTCTTTGCATTTCAGTTCCCCATCTGTAAAATGGGAAGAACCACTTATATCCTTTCATCCTTTGTTTATTAAGAAAAAAAGTCACATGGGATTCTGCTATATTTTGCTGCATATTATAAATGAAATGCTGATCCCTACTGGGGCCCCTGGGCACTACTACTGCATAAATAAATTCATAGCTATGGTTGTCACAGAGGGGGAATATTGACTGCAGGTGAGGAATAGGTAGCAAAAGCAGATTAACTCTTAAGCATCGAGGATCCTGTTTTCCAGTCCTTTGTAAGGAGGAAAAAGTACAGAGAAGAAGAGAAAAATATGTGACACATAAGATGACTTATTTCTAAAGGGAATGGTTTTGAAAATTTCTCCACAATGTATCAGCAGCCTTTCTGCAAGCATCAATTTTTTTTTGCCTCCTTTACACATTTTTTAGCAAATTTTATGCCAGTGAAAGATGCAGGATTGACATTCTTAAACCTCCCTTTTATCCACAGAAAAGATAAAGCATAGTCAGAAAACATGCAGTTTTCTTCAGATTTTCAGACCAACATGCATTCATTTCACCTGAAGGGACACCTCTACAGGAGAGAAAAGCAGTTTAGTCACCATTCTCATTTTATCCTTGGCCTTGGTGCTGAAGTTATTATCCTGAGAACTGAGTGGGATATTTGGTTAAAGTGTGATACAGACACCTGTTCTTTCTGCTGATGCTACTCAGCTCATTTCACACAGGCCAATGTACAGTCTTCTGTAAACCTCTTTCAGTCACTTCCAACAGAACACAGTTGCAAGTTCATTACAGCCCAAAATAGTAAATCCTGGTTTAGGGGACTACACAGGCCAGTTCCAGTCTCCCAAAGCCATCCAGCCACCCATAACGCTGCTGCCTTGCCCCAGCATGCCTCTGTGAGATCTTTTCTAAGGGCCACAGATGAAATTTGGTTTATTGTGAAGGCCATCAGCTCTCACTGCTGTCAGTGTAATATGGTCACTAAATTCCCAAAGACAATATTACTGCAAATCACCTCAAATGTGCTGCAGGCGGTAGAATGATCCCATAATCAAGAAGCTAGGTCTTTGAGGACAAGTTTAATTACTTTAATCTATACAGCCTGGAAAACATAATGGTTAATGGGGTAATCTACTGAAGTATGTGGAATTTTAAGTAGTATAGACTATGCCACTGGATGACACTACTCTCAGTACAGCAGAGACAATAAAACCAAGAGCATAAATGGTGACTGAAGAAAGCCTTAGATGTTCATAAATCAATAATTGATAAAATGTACTCTTGTGTAACTAAGCAGAATTTTATGTTGCAGGTAGAATAAACTGATTACATGATACTATAGTGCTCAGTGGAATTATGGAATGAGCTTCATTCATTCACTCTAATTGCTGCATATTTGTATACAAATGGCTGAAATGGTTCTATCACTTTTGTAGTCTATAAAATTGCAAGAAAATTCTGCCCTGTTAGTCCACAGATGACAGCCATGATATTTTCCCAGCATGGGGTACGATGCTCCTGGAAAAGCTTGAGTATCAGCAGATACATAGAGGTTGATGCTCTTGATGCATCTGGCCATTAAAGATTTCAGAGCACTTTTCTCATGGGTAGAGGTGTTAACCCCTCTGTCCTGGCTGGATTCCAACCTGGGTAACAAGCCACCTGGACCAGATGCTGAGGAAACCTAAGGATGAAGTGGTTGAGCTGTACAGAAATGAAACAATCTCTCATTGACATCAACCACTGAAGATGTTTTATCTGTCTTTTAAAAAGACATTAGGGATGATCCTGGGAATTACACACCAGTGAGTCTTACTTCAGCAAATGGACTGCAATGATAATTAAAAGTAGGATTATAAAAAAATCCTAGATAAGCATGATGTGTAACAGACAAAGAAATGTGTGTTGTGTAAAGGAAAAATCAAGGTTCTTTAATTTACTAGAATTCTTTGAAAGTGTCAAATAAATATTGGATAAAGGAGAACTGCCTGACATAATCTATTAGGACTTTCAAGAAGCTTTTGAGACATTCTCTTACAAAAAGCTGTTAAGGATACTAAGCTGTCATGGAATACGAAGGAAAACACATTATAATGGGGCAAAGACTGGATAAGAAACAGAAAGCTTAGAAGGGAAATAAATGTTTCTTTTTAAGGAGGCCTTGGCAGAAGCATGTGATATGTGCTAAGTTTTTATAGATTTTGTGTTCTTTTGGCATATGCTTTCTTTTATTTTTTTTATTTATTACTGTCTGCTACTTGAAAAAAGTAATTTGGCAGGGTTTGGTTTTGTTTTGGGAAGATTTTTCTGGCATGAAATTGAAATTTTTCAATAGTGTTATATTTGATATATGGGAAAAATGCTTACATTTCAGCAAATTAAGAGTAGATTTCATAAAGGACGTTAGTTGAGTGTTGGTTTCTAGAACCAAGCCCTGTGAAAGTGCACTAAAAGCACATGCAGCCACAATGTTCTGTGTCCTTTTCCAGTTAGAGCTACATGCTTGTAGCATAGACAGTGCAAGATAACTCGGTTTGGCCTATCCAAGTTTCTGGCTTGCTGAAGTGAGAGACAGTCTAGGCTGGGTGCTGGGTTGGGAGGCAGAGCTGTGGGATGCTTGTAAACTGTAACTTGTCACCAGCTTACGTTTATAACATTGTGTTTCCTCATCTACATCCCACCTCTTCAGCTTTAACAACAAATAGAAAGACAAGATTTTTAAACATGTGCCGTTATCTTGTAGGAGATTTCACTGATTTTATAATTCAGATTGCATTTCTACTTCCAAGGCCCTTTTTCAGTATCTTGCAGAGTGTGACTGTTTTGGGAGTCTGCTGCTACCTCTGCTTCCTCCTGCTATGTGTCTACCCAGCATGTTCCCTCTCTGTTCATTTGTAAGGCAGTTCTCGCAAAATTAAAGTCTACAGAGAACAGGAATAGAAGGGTGACATGGTCTCTGTCACTCTAAACAGAAAATGTTCCAGTGATCTTTTTTTTTTTTTTTCACACCTTGTAGAATTTCAATTTTCCCTTTAAAACATGGATTAAACAACGTTGCCAAAAACATATGCTTCTGTGTCAAACATTTCACTTATTCAGGAATCTAGAGGCAGCTGGAGAGTTCTCACTGCCAAAGTGACTTCAACAATTGTCTCTTTCACTTTTAATTGGAAACATGTTCGTTTCAGGCGTAGGTGTGGATAACCAATATGTGGCAGTGTTAATTTCCCTCACCATTCAGTGTACATATGTCCTTAGTGACCATTCTTAAATAGCTTGGGGAAAATCATCTGAATCCATTGCCAAGGTGTCCTGAGCTCCTGCAGGCCCATGATTTGCCATGGCACAGATTTCATCTGCTGATTAACAATGGGAGTGGTCAGCACGAGATAAGACATCACCAGTCTCTTGCCCCTTGTAAGAGCTGCAGAGAGCCACACCAGAGGGTTACAGATGAGTTCCTGAAGCTGAGGGCCTTCTTATTGCATTAGCTTTAACTGTTACCAAAGCACAGTTCCAGTATTTGTTGCCCTGAAGATATTTCCTCTGGGTTTTATCTGCCGTGTGGATGGTCTTCCTTGCACTGCAGTGCTCCAGACAATCCAGCTACTAATCTTTCTATCCAGTCACACTCTATTTATCCATGTTTAATGAACATCATCTCACCCTTCCCCTCCCGTTCTATTTTGAGGGGGCAGATAGAGGATATTTCTAGTAGGACCTTGCTTAAAGACAAAAGGCAATCTGTTAAATCTCATAGATTTTCACAGCTTTCCCATTCCTAGCCTGAATTTCTATGCAGAAGGTTGTGGCACTCCTTCCCAGTGCTCCCTTCCTTTTTCACCTTTTTTAAAAGCTGAGTTTGGGTTGAACTTCATGTGCTCATGCTTCAGGAAACAAATTGGAGGGAGGTTCTATCACAGTAATATCAAAACCAGTCTGTATTGGGAAAAGGGAGAACAAACACACAACCCAAATTTGGCACATGCTGATAGGCAAATTTTCTCATGAGAGATGCATCCACTCTGTCTTTAGAACTAAGAGAGTGGATGAAACCTGAAGATTAAAGGTTACCCATTTGTCAGGACCTAGTCTAGGGGTTCTGTGGGGTTGAGTGCTTCATTCTCAGGATCAAACCACATCATCATCATCCAGGCCATCATTACCAGATCCTGGGGCAGGGCTGGGGTTATATTTCTGAGAAATATGACACGTATTGACCTACATGGTCAAAAACCTACATTCAAAACTTAACCTTTTCTACTTCATGATAAGCTGTCACATCAGATGGTGATATTATCCTACTCTCCCCTTTAATACTGGATCACTACAACACTCTGTGGAAACACATATTCATGTTTTTGTCCTTCCTCTAAGTTCCATCCTATGCTTTCTTGTATCTGCTGCTCCTGCAGCACATTTATTTTCCCTGCATGGTTTGGGGTGCCTTTCTAGTGCCTCCAAGAACTGGTATGCATGAACATATGTTTGAGACTGATAGGGTGGGCCCTGTGCACAAAAACCTGGAGAATTTCCTATTAGTCTTGTAAGTTATGCTCAAAATGTGATGAGCATTTTACAGATATATAAAGAGATATATATACACAAAAATACTTGTAATTAAATTAGTTTAAGACAGTACTTGAGAGAAAGACACAGTAGTAGGGAAAGCCTATGAGTGAAGAGGACAAGAAATTTGTTGATCAGATTTTGTTGGGGTCTGTAGCTTTTATATCCTTAATGAACTGGGCTGTTTGAGTTACAAAGCCTGAAATCTGCCCAGATGCTCAGACTCTCTGTGTCATCCACAGACACAGGTAACACACACTTTGGTTGTTAAATTTATATTTAAAGCTAGGGTGAGTTTGGCAATGAATTTTCTGCTGATCTGTTCCTGTTTGCACTTTGGAAATCTCAGCACATGATGTCTTATCTGCCACCCCCCAAAACACTCAGCCCCCTGTGCCAAGAGGGATCCGGCTCTGGCAGTGCCGGGTGTGGGGATGAGGGATGTTGCCATCTAGTGGGTTTTTGTCAGAGAGAAAAAAAGACCTCGCTAAAGAATTCTGCCTCAGATCAGCGAGTGTGGAGGCACAGGTTTGAGGAATATGGAAAATGAAAAAGCTGTCTTTTGGGCCAGCTTTCTACAAGAAGCACACACAGCTTTTACCTGCTTGCTCTATGTGATCCTATGTCTTTTTGTCAGGATGTTTTGGGAGGCAGGAGTGCTCTGTCTGAAAAGCACCCTGGAGCTTTCTTTGCCCCAGTGTTAGGGGCCAGGCCCCCTGACATGCTTCATCTTCTGTATGCAGAGACAGGGGTTGGACTCGATGGTTATCTTGGGTCCCTTCCCACTCAGTACATTCTGTGATTCTGTTCTGTGGTTCTGTTCTGTGGTTCTGGTCTGTGGTTCTGGGAGTGAGCACACACAGCTACAGAAATGGTGAAGGGTGAGATTCATCTTCCTCCCCTGCTCCTGCTCCTGTCTCTGCTGCAGGGGCACCTTTCCTATTGTTCCAGCTCATCACTACAGCCTTCACCATGAGTGGACTTTTGCAGTCAGTATTAAAGTAAAAAAAAAAAGGTTATTCATACACCCGGCAGCTGGCGCAATCCTTTCTGTCAGCCCCATGGAAATGAGGAATTAAATAGTAATAATAATCATCATAACAAAATTAGCCCTTTCTTTCTTTAGAACATTCCATTTGCAGCCGTTGTGCTGGGTACCAGGACCCCTGGGTGCCCAGCAGGGCGACACCCTCCTGCTCCAATCTGCCTCGTATTAACGAGCTGCTTAACTGGGATGTGGTGCTGGGATGTGGTGCTGGGATGCGATGCTGGGATGTGATGCTGGGATGTGATGCTGGGATGTGATGCTGGGATGTGATGCTGGCCGAGCAGCAGCTGCTTGGAGCGCGCCGTTACAGAGAATTAGCCCAAAGTTTATTCTTAGCCCTTCCTCTCAGCTCCCGCAACATGTTCAACAGCTTGTGCATTTTGTAATGCCTCCTTTCATCGCCATGGCAACCGCTAAAACTTAAGGTGTGTGCGACTTGCACGGTCTCCGTGCTGCAGGCTGCTGGCAAAATGAAACCCTGGGTCCGCGCTCCTTCCCATTGCTGTGGATCCAAAGGGCCACAGTGTGCTGGAAAAGGCAACTGGGAACATGTGTTTGCAAAGTACTTTAGACACAAGAGTGTGATTCGGTGTTTAAGAGAGTCTGTGAGTCTGATTTTCCCTACCCAGTTAGCCATTTGAGCTGGGGTAGAGGAGCTGCCACTGCTGGCTGAGTCGCTTCTCCTCTCCGCGCTGTTGCGAGCCGGCTTTGGCAGAGCCCATGTGTATTGTTGCCTCATAAAATGCAGCCTCAAATTATTGGCAAGCAGTCAGGTAATGGGGAGAGCAATAAAAGCTGCGCGGTCACAGGTAGATCTATAGGATGCAACTTGGTGCTGAGAAACTGCCAGCTTCCACCAAATGGCAGATTAAGGAGCCATTTCCCCCTTAAAAGAACTTGCTTTTAGACCTGAGTTACTTACTACGAGCAGTCAGGCTTCCCATTCAGCTGATGGCTGTGTGAGTCTGCCTCGAAAATACCCAAAAAAAAGGATGGGGTGGGGGGGGAGTAGTGGGGAAGTATATTTCTCAGTACTGAGCCCTCCAAATGTCACTCGGGCAAAGTTCACTGTACTCCTATATAGTTTTATTTCACCACTGTGGGTAGATCCAGCCCCAGTTTGGCCAAAGGAGCAGCCTAGGGCTGTTACCTGCAAAAGCAGACACTGCTTTACATTAAAATCTTTCCTGGTGAAGCCATTTTTCCTTTCTACAAAACAACTTTGCTGTGAATCAAATCCTGCAGCCGCTAATAACTGTCCCTATGGAGAATTCTATAGATTAGAAAAGGACTAAAACCTATAGGGTTTTATAGAAATTAAATTGGATTCTATAGAAATTACTCTAAATAGCCCCTTAATTTAATAAAAGATGCTACCCCTTCTGTAGAATTTTTGCGTCATATGATAAATCTGAAGGGAGAATAATATCCCTGCAAATAGAATTGTTCAGATTGCTTTAAAAATCCTATAGAAAACGTATTTCTCTCTCTCTTAATTTTGCTAAGTCTTTTTCCTTTGCACCAGTGGCTTGAAATCGTAAATCTCAAAGCGTTTCACAAAGAAAGAGCACAGCTGTCTGGAGATCACGCAGCCCACCCTGTGCCACTTCCCATGTCTGGGAAAATCAATCCAGGTAGTCCTGTACTCTGAAGTCACCTTTTCAAACAGGATGCTTGCAGCATTTGAAGCTGTTCCTTTCTGTGTTTTGGGAAAAGAATGACAAAAAGTCCCTAACACCCCCCTTTTCTCCCGCTCCCCACAAATACCTAATCTACCCAGAAAACAGGGAGTGTGGGTCATTTTAAGCTGTTTCTTCAACATGACTTCAGCTCCGTGGTGTGCCCCAAAACCTGCAGAGATTTGGAGCCAATTAGGTTACAACTGCAAAACGAATCCTTTTCTTTTTATGCATTCATCAGATTTTATTTTCTTTTAACATACTTAAATTATAAAAATACATGGAAGCATAGAGTGTGGATAGAAGAAGTGCGTTGCTAATTCGATTTTTTTGGTTCTGCACTAGAACCTGTTAAGAATGTTTGTATTTTGATGTGTGTGTTGCATTCAAACTGACACCTCCAGCTGCTATATATTTGGTGGCTAGTAATCTTTTCCATTATATTTTGAAAAGAACAGATTTCATCCTATCTAAAATAAGCAACCAGCTACAAGGAAGCAGTGGCTACACTGTGGTTTGCTGTTTTGTTGCATGCTTAAAATACTGGTGTTCTGTGAAAGCTGAAAGTAAAACTGAAGCACGGCTGAATGTACTGCTAGAAATTATAAAATGAGCCCTCATTTAGTGAATATCAGGGTATAATTTGATTTACCCTATGGGTTAGTCTATTTTTTTTATTTTATGTATTTTTATATATATATATGTATTTAGTTCTTATTTTCTGCTCCAGTGCATGAATGAACCCAGGAACAGACAAATCTCCTGATAGGGAAGAGTGGGGTGGTAGCACAATGTCTATGTGCCCTACTGTCCTGGGAAGAGGGGGAATCTGCTCTCTGCATCATACCCAGAAGGATCATATGGTGGTGTGGTGCCACAGAACACATACTGGCCTGAAATTTAGCCCCAGGATGGTTAAAGACTATCCTGTGGCACTAAAGAGATGCTAGCAGTGATAACAAATATCAGCCCAGACTGTTTGGGGGATGTCACAGTGAGAGACGTAGAAGAAAAACTGGACTGACACAGAAAAGCTCTAAAAGAACTGTACTTTAGGGAATTTCTTTAAGAATTCTTATTAATGCTTGTAAATAAAAATAGGTTGCAAGATCTCACCTGCAAGTAAGACGGCCTAAACTCTCAATCTCAATTGATCAGGGCAGCACTTACCTTCAGAAAAGGAAAGTCAAACCTCCTGTACCTGGATATACATGCATGTGTGTAGTACACTGGCAGAGTATTTTTGCCTGTAGGGTTTCAGGAAATTTCCTCTGAATAATCTGAGTTGAGCAGTTGGTCAGTTGCAAAGCACAGTCTTAGTACATAATACTCCTACCCACCAGCTTATCTGGGCCAGGGAGGGAGATGAGCCACAGTTCTGGCAAGTCTTAAGGGTTTTTATTTTTCTGTTTTCTCAGGCTTTCATGGAGAGAGGAAAAGAATGTATCAAATGCTGAGGACAGACAGTTGCTCCCTGTGCATCGAGCAGCTTACTGGGGCAGTATCTCTAGATTCATTATATAAAAACAAGATTGTCACAATCAGGGCAGCAGTCAACAGGGATAAGAGAGGAAATAAATCTAACATCCATTAGAAACAAAACTACAGAAACCTGTTTTGCAGCAACTACCTACAGGTCCCCATACTGTCCCAGAATACTCTTGCCAACCTATACCCCTAAAAACCTGCAAGATAATGCAAGATCAATGTAATTAGAAACGGGTCCAGAGCTATTTGTTTGGTGACTGCTGGGCTGTAACACCTGATGACAACTGATCAGTCATCCTTCATGGCAGAATGTCTTTTCATGGAGAGTCTGTTCTGGGAATCCATCCCCACTTTTCCTAAAAAGGCTTTAGAAATTAAATAGAATAGAAATTCTCATCTTCTCTAGCTAGTTGAAACTGGCTAAGAGCTCCAAAAGTGTGGCAGGGAAAAGGGAGTTAGAGTCAATTGAGTCAGGTGGAATGATCATGATTACAAACATTTTGTTTCTTAAGAAGTTAGGAACCAAGATCAAATTAAAAAAAAAAAAAAAAAAA
>VZTT01018413.1:6750-31262 GCA_013400855.1 Buphagus erythrorhynchus | reverse complement strand
CAAGACAGCCGTGTTTTAGATTGAAATAGTCATCACACCCTTTTTCTATTTCTAGAAATAATGCAGCTTGCCTACCAATAATAAGTGTCTTGTATTTTCTCTGGTACCAGAACACCCTGCACTTTTGCTGCAACTCTGCAACACTATAGCTTAACAGAAGTGCCTAATGCAGCAAAAAAATGAGTTTGGCCATGCAAAGGTAGGAAATGCATAGCTGCCACTTCTTCACAATTTGTGTCTGTTGTACACATGTAGGGCTTCATCTGATTCCTCTGAGCATTAATTTTATGTTTTGATATGGTAGGCATAATTTAAATGTTTCTGCTTTTAAAATGCCATCTTTAGATTCAAAGATTTCAGAACTAATCTATGTATTAAAAGTGGACAAGGCCTCTGCAGCTGTAGTGACCTTTCTACAGGTGTTCTCTCTGTTTTCATGATACAGCTGAGGCGAAGTTTCTATGGGAAACACCACTTCATGATTTCTGCCTCTATTGTACAGGAAAACCCCAGTTTTTAACTGACATTGTTGTATTTTATTTCCTTTGTTTGTGGCCTATTTTAAATGTGAAGGGGTGGGGATGTCTGATTAAAAAAAAAAGTCCTGGATTTGTATTTCTATATGAAGAGCCATTATTGAGTTTCTTGCAAACATTAACTTGCACATGTACTTGTGCAGTAAGCATAGAAATCCCTCCTTTCACCACAGCAATAATAGTAATAATGATAATAACAAGGAAAAGTAGGGCTGACTTATGCCACTGCTGTTGCTTTCTTCCAAATAACCATTATTTACTGGCTGCTGTTTGCTGCTGGCATTATTGAATGGTTCCAGGCAGCAAAATATGGCCAGCCTGCACCTAAGGTGGGTTTATGCCAGAGACTGCTGTTCTGCTGTTCTGGACATAGTCCCATGCTCTTTGAGGAAAAAGGATGGTGCACACCTTCAAAAAGCTTTTTCTTTTTCCCCACAAAGAAAGATGGATATGTAGCAGTATTACAGGCTACAGGGAATGAGGGTTCCCAGGCAAATCCAGACGAAGCAGGTGGAGCAAAGTAAAGACACTTCCCAAATTAATTCAGGCTGAACTTGGACCTTTAAACTGCAGCGAATAAAAGTTTGGTTTTCCCTTGATATGCAACAGATGTGTGAAACTGAACTGTGTTTCCTCTCTCCTCACTATTCAAGCTCAATGCTGTAGTGCAGTAAAAGAAAGGGTTGTAAACACTCAGGTCATGTGTGGCTGTGGATGGCTTTGACAGAGAGTGGAGGCATTTAGATGCTGTATAGGAAAAAAAAAATTATGTTCCCTAAACTTCATTATGAGTGTCTCCAGAGCCAGAGGTACTGACATGGCATGAACGTGTGGGAGGAGAAATGAATTACCACCTTTTTCATCCTGATCAAAGAAGTCTTTAAAAGAGGATGCAGGCTGCCTGCTCTGAGGGTGAAAGCCTGCCTTCAGACCAAAGATTCAGATCTGAAAAATCTTCAAATACTCATTTTCCCAGCATTTAAATGTTTGAGGAATTTTTGTGTGTGTTTTTGTTCACTAACAAGAAATATAGAGATGAAAATAAGTGAGCAATGAATGCTGCATCTTAAAGCATGAGACACAGATTCAAAATGCAGATGTTGAGAAAAATACGAGCTTGTATTAAAATTTGTGATTTAAATTTGTATTAAAATTCAGGGGCTGTGGGCCACTGAATATCTAAATATCTCCAGTTGTGTTAAAGTGATAACTGTTTAGTCGTGTAAGGTTGTGTGTGTATTCTGATTTAGAATGCAGTCAATGTAGCACAAAAAAAGGCTTTACATGTCTAAAGAACAGGGGGTTGTTTCTGGGTTTGTTTCTTTCTATTTCTTTAATCCCACTATTTAAAATTATATAGGAATTGTGTGGATCTGATGAGACTCCAACTGGGTGTCTGTGTACCTATGCAGAAATCTGAGGTGAAGGCACTAAATGGTTTGAAGTCAATGTGTATAATGAATTATTAAAACACTGTCAAAATAACTATTTCTTTTGCTTGAAAGTCTGGCAACTGTGTTTCTAGAAGTTACATTAGCTGGGTACAGAGTAGGGGAAAGTACAGAGTGCAGAGGGCTAATACAAGACATGCAAAGAGATGAACACTGGCAATATGTGGGATCAGGACCCCAGGTTTGAAAGATAAGAACCATACTGGTATAGCAGATATACCAGCATAGTGATCATTTTGGTATGGTCTGGTGTGTGGGTGTTTGTGTATATATACACACACAATAATAGTAAATATGACAATAATAGTCATATAAGTGACAATAATAGTCATACTGATGAGCAACTTCTCAAAAATCCTTTGCATGAAGAACACTTGAAGGAGGGGGCCAGTGCAGCAGGCTCCCAATGACCATGAATGACCTCTCTATGGCTGACACACGTACCAGACATTAATTCTGTCTCTCAGTTGTTTCTTTGGAAGTTTTTCTAAGCTACAGCACACAAATACCCCAGACGACAGTGGAAGGGCCACTTTATTTACACATGTACAGAAAAAAGTTCAGATATCTGCAACCTGAAGTACTTCAGTGTGCCTGAGTAGAAAGGTTACCAATTCTGCAGATTTCTACCTGGCATTTTCCTACTGTTTGCAGTGTCTGGAGCTCTGTCTGTGCCGCAGGAAGCAGCTAAACATGATACCTTTTGGTTTTCACTGCATGTCTGTTCAGTAATTCAGGTGCTTTTGAATCAGTCCAAAGACAAGGACAAGTATTGCCTTGTGTTGAAATAACACAGCCCTACAAAATCACAACCCCAATTCTCCTTTTTCAGTTGTGACCCTAAAATGTCTAAAAGCTGATACAAAGAACAAGCATGCAAAATTCAGAAGATGTGTTTGCACATGGACATTTGCTGCTGCAGGGCTTTCCCCACCTATTTAGCTAAGCTGCAGGCTAGGCAAGCCAGAGAAGCCTTGACGCAGTCCTGCCAGCAGCCTCAGCTTTTGAGGCTCTGAACCAGAGTTAAGAGCAGTTTGATTACTAATACTCAGTCCTTTGTTTTCTGTGCGTTGCCCACAGAGGTGATTAATTCTGCTGTAAAAGATTATTACAGCAAAACTCAGTCTGCAGTTGGATTTTTTAAAGGTTTCTTGTCCACACAGATGAGTAACAACATTAAGCCATTCCTAGCCTGGTCTGTAATTGAGGCCCTGAGTTCTTTATCAGTGAATCATGGCTATTTTGTGGTGTCTTACTGGGCAGGTCTTCAGCAGCTGCAGAGCATCTGAGATGCAGTAGTATGCTCTAGATGGCAGTACATTTTAAAACTGTATTAATTATTATAAACTTGGTCATCTTAATTGGTTTATTTTAATGCTCTTTGTATGGAAAATGTGGATTATTTCTTTTTCTGTAATGAGCAGCAGCACATTATACCTAGCTAATATTTTCCTATTGCAATGTCTTGGTCAAATTGCAATTTGGGTGTTTTGTGTTCCTCTTCCTCCAGATCCAAAGTCCACTGATCAGGCCACATCTCCCAGACTTAGCACAGACTCTCCTTGCATCAGTAAAAGTTTATGGGTCATGTTTGGCAGAGGAACTGCGTTGTCAGTAGAAAAAGAATGGAGCTGTGAAGTGCCTACTTGCTGATTAATCAGTTATGATGCGTTTGGGTTTTTTTTCAATAAAAAGTTAATATTCCAGTTGAAAAGGAGATGGGGAAAAGTACATGGCTAACAGAAAGGGTTTAAAAGAAAATTTTAAATAAGGCTTACAAAGGAAGAAAAAAGTAGTCAGGGTCAGAAGGATAACCCAGTGGTTATACAGTTTTGTTTAGAATACAGTTTTGTTAGAGCCACGTGCTTCATGTACCGGAAGTGTACGCTATTCCCAGATTAACTCACCAAGCACCTGCCAGTCAGCACTGTGTATCACTCCTGTGCCTCATGCAGACTGAATTCACTATCTACAGGTCTGCTACAGCCCACTAAATGTAAATTCCCTCTCTGTAGTAATCCAGCACAGTTTTTGTGACACACACACGCTATAGTTTATTTGCACTCATCAGGCTTTCAATATGACATAAAATCATTGTAACATAATGCATTATTAAATATATTTTCCAGCTGAAAAAGATAAACTTGACAGAGTGTCAGTGAACATTTTCATACTGTAGAAAAGGTTCGTTAAAAAAAACCCTGGGGTACATCCATCTATTAATGTAAAAAAAGCTTACCAACTACTCACAGCAAGAAACTGCATGCAAAGAGCTTGCCCTCTGCCTTGTTCTCCATCAGGACCATAAACAGAATTTAAATTTTACTGCTAAATTTCATTTAGACAATGATTTGTATGAGCATAGTTGAGTGTGTGGATTATTCACAAAGCATTTACTTGGGCTGTTTGTTGGGTTTGGTGTTGCTTGGTCACCTCAATATAATGTATTTTTTGCACTTTCATGGGTGACTGAGTATGTTGGTAGATGGGAAGAGGGGAAAAATGAAAGCTTCTAAGTGCTGTGAGTACTGCTAGTGTGATTGTCAGGATCAGTTGTTAATTTGAGAGGGAATTCTCAGGAGATCTTTTCTAGTTAGGGATGGAAGGATACCCTCCAAAAAACAGAAGCCAAGAATTTCTGTGGAGCAAGGAGCTCAGCAATCCTTTATCAAGGCCTCTGGAGTTTACACTTCCAGCTGAACAGAGGCAAGACCAAACAATCCACTGGTCACAGCCAGCCAAGGCTTCCTAAAGGCAGGGTCCTGAGAGCTCTTTTGCAAGATCAAGGTGTTTGGCTTCATGATCCTGCAGTGTTGGATCTGCCTCTTCCCAAGGATGTCTTTGGCCTGCCTCTGGTTCATAGAAGTCTGCAGAGGTTTCCTTACCTGGGACAGTCAGTTCTCTGTAAGATTTCTTGTTTTAATCAAATGAAGTTGCCTTAGTTCTGAGTAGTTTAGTCCTTCTTTTTCTTAATAGTGGAAAGATAATTGCATATTATCCTTTCTGTGGAAAATTGCTACCTTTTACTTAAAACTGGAGTAACCTTTTCTGAAATGTCAGGCTTTCCCAGAGACTGGAAAATCCAGATTTTAATGTTGTAATATCCTTTCTGTGGAAAATCGCTACCTTTTTCTTAGAACTGGAATAAACTTTTCTGAAATGTCAGGCTTTCCCAGAGACTGGAAAATCCAGATTTTAATGTTGTAATATCCTTTCTGTGGAAAATCGCTACCTTTTTCTTAGAACTGGAATAAACTTTTCTGAAATGTCAGGCTTTCCCAGAGACTGGAGATGTAATGATCATAATGGTGGCTTTTTCTAAACACATTATTGTAATAATTACTAGGAACTACTCTACTGGTAGCTGTTATAAATTAGAGCCACAAATACTACTAATGTTGACTTTTGATTTCCACACAGACAAACATGAGGGATTTTGAGATATTTTTTAGATTTAGATGTAGCTAAAAATACATGTTGATCTCAGTTATTATCTTACACATCTGTTGCAACTGTGAAATCCAGAGAACAGGTACATGCTGGTCTGTCACCTCAGATTTACCACTGAGAAACTGCAAATAATACATCTCAGCACAGTGAAAGAGCTGAGTAATCAAGCAGTATCCAAAGAGCAATAAGCAATATTTGGTTACATGGCAGAGCACTTTTTGGTTAAAGAAAACTTGAGTGTTCTGGGTAAAAATTTGTTTACATTTCTGCACGACATGAACCTTTAGCAAATTGCGTATGTTAATTGCTGGGGATATTCCTTCTTCCAGAGAAGACAAAAAAAGGAGGAAATCCTGTTTGTTTAAAAATGACCCATGTAGAAAGCTTTTCTTGTTGTTCCATTTCTATATGAACATGAAGGGTTGCTCTATTAAAGAGGTATTTTTCATTAAAATAATACATAAATATTTTATTTAATGAATGTGTAGCCTTAAGGCTTGATTTCAGCACACATAAGCCATTTTTTTTTTCCAAAACTCCTGGCGAACTGACTGAATTTCACATCCCCTAAGGAGATACCTTTGCACAAGTTAAAAAATCAGAAATGTCAAATGTTCTCTTCAGGTGCATGTTTCTTGCTGTGATGGAGCACCTAGGGCCAGGATTTGGCCCTGGATATGTCTTCAGGCAGGAATATCAAAGAAACCTCTCGTACCTCGCCATGCGTCTGGCTACTAAAAATGGAGTTGTCGGCTTCCAGTTGCCAATCCATTAATTTCTTTTTAAAGGTTAGAGTTACTTTTGACAAGTGACAGAGTACCCTGATACAAATAACTGGAATTGGAGGTTAGCATATCTAAAAAAAAGGAGACAAATTTTCTCAGTGCCTTTTGGATTAAATTGAATTATTTTGGATAGGGGAAAACCCCTTTATTTTGTAAAAGGGCTGGAGTGTGGTCTAAGTTTGCATTATCCTTGCTGCACAAGAAGCATTTATTTAGCTGAAATGATCTCCTATTATTATCTTCCTCAATATAAAATGCCCTGAAGGTGGAAGAGGAAAGGTCTCTCCTTTTCTAGCCTAAAGCTGACGCTTAAATCAAATCATTGCTCACTGTGAAGAGTGGCCTCTTGGCTATACAAAAAGCTTTTACCCAGCATCTTTCGTGGAAGATAACTTAATTGGGAAAGATTCATAACTTCTGATACAATCTTCTTGTCTTCAAGTTCAGACCAATAGCCTAAGCAAATCATTTGAGATGAAGTTCCAAAATTAACCCCAAAGAATATGGGATAAAATAGTTCTAAGGTTAAAGTGAATTGAACTGAATCCATTCCATTCTTTAAAAATAGAGGAAAAACTTTCAATTTTTTTGTATTATCTCTTATTGACCTCTTGCTGCTGAGGGGAGGTTCAGGTGCCTGGACTGCCTTGTCTTCTCTGCTCAGATGTTCAATCTTATTTTTTATCTCAATTTACTGCATGTATTGGTTCCAGAGGGAGCGTTTCCACTTATCTGAGGCTGGTAGGCAGGATTTCTGAAGAATGCAACATAGAGAGGCATTTTTTGGAATGTGAGAATTGCCAGGGAATTTGGAGTACTGCAGCTGATTGCTGTGGTGCTGATTCCTGTGGTAGTGATTCCCAGGTAAGGCTGGTCAGGGTAGTTGAAGAGATTTAATTTTTAGTTCTGTGACTGAAGCATTAGGGAGAGAAATGCACCTCAGTGACTTTCTTTCTGATTATTTTACTATGGAACAGAGGTGGGAAGCAGGTCAGTTTTTAAGGTTTTTGTGAAGTTTTCAAAGAATTGCAGCACAAGGTCTTGGCTCTCTGGTAGCACTAAATGAGTGACATCTGCATGCAATTGTGTTTGTTTGGGGTAAAGGAGCCCCAGAGTTCTTGTCTGGGGGAGATCTGTGATCTGGGATCAGGATATTAAATCATTCCCTCTTTTGGAGAGTCACTGGGTACAGATGTTATATAATGGGGATATTGATATTGGTCAGACATCTCACATGAGGCAAAACACACGTGGCTTTGAAACCCAACTTATTTAAGCAGCTCATTTTTTATTAATATGCTTCTTTTATTTATTATTTTACAGTAGCATCAAAATGAAGCACATTTTTAGGGGGGAAAATCTGCTTTTAGCAGCTATTATAACTGTTGTAATGAAACCTGACATTATTTTCCACAACCAGCTTTATCAGGGGCTGCTGGAAGGCGTGTCTTGATATTAGGGAGGAAAAGCCAATATAAAGATTACTCCATGGTTACCTATCACTTTGTCAATGACAGCTGCAGGCAGAACATCAGGTTTGCTACCTCCCTTCACAGATCTGTGCAGCCACATTTTAGACAACAATAGGGGGTATTTAGCTATGGCACTTTAATTTAGCATAGAGACCAGGTTTAATTGAACCATTAGGGATATTCATTTTTTGCCACTCAAGAATGTCTTACAATACAGCATCAAGTCCATTTTTATCTTGAAGATTATTGCTCTAAGCAAGGAGTAGAAGTTACAGCTCTTACATAAGAGTGGTTACTTTTCTCTTGGTTGTGCTATAGTTACTCGGTTACAAGAGTGTTCTAAAAATGAGATTGCACTGAGAGCAAGATAGGACACAACCAACACCTGGTGTTTAAGCTTCTGACAAGTCCTTCTGAAACTTTCCAGTTTTTCTTTGGTGGAAGTGGAAAGTAGAATTTTTTACAAAATCGAAGTAGTGTTTTCCCCAAGACTTCAGCCATTTACTTTGTTCACTATTATTCTCTTAAATGTGTCCCTTTTTCATGGCTTCTGTAGAGAAATCAGAAATCCAGAGGTTTGGGGCTTTTTTCCATCAAGCAAATCTCCCAAACACATGTTTTTCCTGCCTGTGTTCCTACACTTTTAAATCCTACCTTTCTTCTGAGGATACCAAAAAATGAGACCAAGATCCTGACATCTTCAGAAAACCTAACTTAAACATTCACAGGGAAAATTTGTACTTTCAAAGATTGCAGAATTCCACTTTGCTCATTGATCTTGTGTGTTATTCCAGACACTGTTTCTCTTTACACCTCTAATATCATCATGGTCTTGCAGAGTTAGTGCAGGTTTGTACAGAACTCGCCTATTCTGGGTCACTGTAGTATTTGGATCATGAAAAGCATCTTTGAGATGCATTGGGTTGTTGAACACAAGCTGGGTACGTTTGCCTGTTCCATGTACAAGATCTCCTTATGCTAGCAGAACTTAAAATAAAAATAAAAGAAAACCAAATTGGGTGACTGAAAGGTCAAAGAGAACTTAGTGTGAGATGAAACTTGAAAGATTTTCTAGATGATTTTCCACTGTAAAGTAGCGATTCTCCTGTGTCCCTGTGCATGCACATATCAGGAAGGAAGAACCAGCCAAGAAGTAGTTGAAAACTGGTGCTTATTGCATATGGTCAATAAAGCTGCTTAAGTTCTTTGCACTTGATGCAAACAGCTACATCATACCTAATGGGCTTTTCTTTCTTGGCTTCCTTCTTTTTATAAAAGGTCTGAGCCCTTCGGATCACACAGCAAGGAGCCCTTCTCTTCCTCCTGGTTACTCTGCCTGGAACTTGACCTGGGTTATGAGAGATACATCCCCTTTCTTCTCCCACAGAGGACGACACAGTGAGTAGCATGAATATATTATCCTCAAGAAGCTGCAACTCCCTGCCTAAGGTTTTGGTGTAATACTGGAGTAAAGCAATACAAGTCAAATGTTTCATGGTAAAATATCCATACTGGCAGCATCTGAGGGCACTAGTAAGCCTTAGTGCCCCTGATCAGCTGCCCTTGGGACTTCTTCCACCATGCCCAAGGGCCCAGGAGTCCCATTTCAGCCCAGCCCAGCCCAGCCTGAGGTCATTGCCATCTCTATGGAGGTACCTGGTGACCTGGGCTGCCCCAGCCTGCCCTGCTCCCTTCAAAAACAAGGGCCCAGACTGTAATATTTGAGTGGTATGTTGAAATTCACCAATATTACAAAGAGAGGAGCTGTGAAAGTTTTGCTTTCCATCTCCTTATCTAACACCCATCCCTTCCAAAATCTGGGAATGTGTTTTCATCTGTTCTCTGGTATGACCTATCCCTGGCCACTCCACTGTGAAGTACGATGGTCATAGTTAGGACTGGACTGCACAAGGCAATATCTAACGTGCAGTCCAGAAAGTGACTGCAGTAGAATATATCTACTATATATCTACTACCAGTCTCTATGCAGGGAGATGAGGTGCTGAGAGGCTAATAAGATTTACTCACCCCAAGCCTGTAATTATCTGCTTGAGGGAAAAGTTTGACCTACCTATATGAAGGAGCCCCATATTTCTTCAAATTTATGTTGCAGCCTTTTATGTGTGCAATATATATTCTTTCCACTGGCATACAATATCTGCTTCTAGCTGTTGTATCTGCTTGAGTGATGAGGACACACCAATTTCATTTTGGAAGCAACAGTAGTACAATCTTTTTTCCCTTACTTGGTTTTCTCAGAAGTTGCAAGAATGATTTTTAATTTATCCTTTATTACTTCCTCCTAAACTCTTTCAGTTCCACAGTTATACTATTCTAAGGGAAGGCTTTGTTCTTAAAACCTAAGAGCACTGATTCCATCTGACAGCATCACATGGAGATAAATGTACTGCATCTCAGCAGAAATGATTTATGATGATTTTAGCTGATTGCACAAGACCAAATCCTACCATGTTCCAACCATCTGTTTTGCAAGGAAAGGCAAGAATTTGATGAGGTGTTACACAAAATACAATATTCACTCAGGACAACTCTAAACTGCTTTCTCCCTCAGCAGGAGTAATTTAGGACATGCACCTTGAAATTTCTGGAGAATCTTGAGGAAAGGCAGGATTAATTTTCTTTTTCTAGCTTTCCAATTTAACATTTACAAAAATTTAAATGTAAGGGTAGTGGCCTTTGATTAAATTAAATTTAATTTAATCAAAGGGTAGTAGCCCTGGAAGGCACACGTTTCAGGCTGGAACACCCCATAGCATCACTGTGCAGACACTTCCTGCCACTTAAAGATTTGCAGCCCACAGAGGACAGATGTGTGTATGTGCAGCAGAGCCTGTAGGCATAGCCCAAGACTAAGAGGACACTTCTTAAAACTTCTATTCCTCTGCACACCTTCAGCTTATAGCCACTGGCATGTTTATTAGTAAACTTCCCAAGGAGCTGGATTTCTGTTCAGAACTGCTCTGTCCATGACAGGGTGGACAGTTCCTTTCAGTGGCTGATTACTGGCCCTGGATCTACATGGCTCTGTGGAGGTCATGCAGGGGCTCAGCAGTGAAGAAGAAGACAAAGACCATTCAAGCTCTAGGAGAATACTCTTGTCCCAGGACCCAGCCTTCTGATTAGTGGTTAATCTAAAATCACACAATAAATCATAAGCAGAAATAAAATTCAGCAGCCTTTTACTACTAGAGTGATTTCTTCTTCTGTCAGCTTTCCTTACTGCTCCCAGCGTGACTGATTACGGAGTGCTCAATAAAACTTCAATCAAAACTTTGTTTGCCTAATCATCTGATGGGACCCATCTAATTAACTGGCTGACATTGCTGGAGTGGGGCAATATCAGTTGTCTTAATTACACTTTCTTGGTGTTCCACTGTTGGAGAAATCTCTGATTGAAAGAGTGAGTAAATTGATAGGTGGTGTCCTTCTTCCTCTGCCAAACTAAGTTCTCTTCTCTTTTGCTCAGAATTAAAAATTCTGACAGACTCTCTCTGGTAGTTCTGGCAGGAACTGATGTGACTGATGATAACTTTGAAACCGTATGTAGCAATCCAGAAAGATAATCGCTGGCACAAGAAGAGACTTGAGTGGTGCATTCAGAAGACTTTTTCTGTTTTGTCTAGAGATTTTTTTAGATTTGTCTTAATCCAAGCATTGATTAATCATCAGTCATCTCAGAGATGCAAAATCCATATGCCTTTCAAAAAATAAAGAGTAAAAATCACATGTGAAGTCAAAATTGTCTGGGAATTCAACCTGTGAGGCAGGAAGAGACTTTAAGTCTCCAAATTTTTTACATCCTTTTCTTCTCATGAGGTACACTCAAGGCTGTTTCCTGTGGCTAGAACAAATTTTAATGCATTCTGCATATGTGGACTTATGGTAGCATATTAATCTCCCATTTGCAGATCTGATGGATCTCTGTCCTGAGGCTTACATGATTAACTGCACCCAGCCACATATTTCATTTCTGGTCCTGGCTGGTTGAATGTTAATTTTCTCTTCTGTACAGGTATTCTATAAGAAATCAATTGTCCCCTACATAAAATCTTAAAAGCTTGTGTAATAGAGGTTCCAGATGACAGCTGCCCCTCTGGACCTTCATGCAGTTAACACATCTCTCTCTGCCCCATCCTCTCCATCTCCCTGGGCCAGCCAACAACCTTGCACCTGGAGCATGATCCTGGCAGGGTGTGGTGGCAGCTGTGGAAAGTACTATTGATTGGAGCAAAAACCAAATGCAATTCAACCCACCTAAACTCTGCTTTGAAAGAAGAACACATTTCATGGGAATAACAGGCCTAAGGTTGCCATGCTGGACAGTTGGAGTTGGCTTTTTTCTTTTTAACTGTTCTTGTATTACTGTGCTGGCTTTGTGTCTCTTTGCCACGTTGTCCAGCAGCAGCTGAACTCCTTGGCTGCTCTGAATCAGCACTGGGCAAAGTACTGAAGTACCTCTCTCAGATTATATAGTTTACAGATTTTTTTTTTTGCCCCCCTAAAGTTTAGGAAACTGTGGTGTTTGGATGGTGAAGTCAACTGGGACTAAAACTTAGAATGAGAGCAAATTTGGCTACCTAGTCACTAGTGCACTTAAAAACATCTAGAAAAGGTGAGCTCAGCAGAGGAGGAATACACACCTACAAGAATGCATAATTATTCACAGCTTTGATTTAATAGGTACTAAAAGCCTAATCCAAAGGATGGCCTCTATTAACAACTTATTAATAATTTCACTCAGCTCTATGTCTTCAGAAAACTAATTTGACAGGGTTGTTGGTTTTTTTTTAACACTTTCTAATGGAATGTCTGTGATGAGTTCCTAATTTCCTGAATTTGGTTTGCTGACTAAAAAAATAAAAATGCATTGGACTAATTTTACTGTGGGATAATTTGGGGTCATTCTTGCTGCGTGTTTGATGCTCAGTGGAGTGGAAGTTGCTCAGCAAGGTGTCAGATGATTAATTTTTTTCCCTGGTAGGTCATATGCACCATTTCATTCATGTCAGCTAGGTACCAGATAGACACAACTGCCACGAAACTCAGTGAGTCTGAACATCGAACAAAAGGGACGATGGAGAGAAAGAGGGCACCAGGCAGATGAATTCGTGTCACAGTTAGCATCCCATGACTACTTGTTTGATAATTCTACAACAAATCATCTACTGACATCTTCAGAATGATAAAGCTGTTGTGATTCTTGGCTCAGCATGGCATAGTGAGATGTATGGATGCAAACTGATTGTTACAGCAAGATCATGTTCAGAGGTGAGATAAAGTCAGGAGAGGGACAAGGAGAATGCTACTTCACTCCAGAGGAAAACTGAATCAATGCTTTCTTAGTAAAGATACTGGGAAAGTGACGCATTATCTTAATTCAAACACATCCTTTTTGCAATCTTACAAGTATTGAAATGTAGTTTGGAAATAGAATTATGAATGGAATAGGGCAAGGCTTCAATTAACAGCAGTTACTCACACCACATTAATAGAATTGCTCCATATAAAATAGCAGATGCTGTGACTCCATATACATTCACAGGACCTCTTCTTTAACAATTAGATGTTTTTTTTGGCTAGGTGCAGTGGTCCTGAAATCCAAAAGGAGGAAAGTCAGGAAGTGCAGCATCTGCCTAGCTAAACCAAAGACTGTGTTAAGCAAGAAGGAAGAAAAAATCTTATCAGGGAGAAATTTTAACTTTCTTTTCCTTATATCATCTTTCATCTGCAGATAATATGTTTATAACAGCTCAATATTTTTCAATAGTAAAATAACACACAGTAAGACAACAAATGTCTTTTCTCCCCATCTCTCAAGTATTCATTTTCTCTAGAGATCTTTTGAAATTCATGCAAAAGGTTCCTTGTATGAATTGACAAAATATGACAGTTCATCCAACTACTGTTTTGTGCCAACTGGAGCATATTTTCTAACAACTGTTGTTAGTCAGTACTTCATTTTTTTTGGCCAGAATTGGCATTTGAAATGCACTTTCATGTATTGTTTTTTGCTGCAAGCATGGGAGACTTGGTGGACAAATATTTCTTGTGTGGAGAATGAGGTCTGACACTTCTTGGAGCAGGAGGAATGAAAACGAGAGCTGTTGCTAGTTGTTCTCCCAACACCCGTTCCTCACACCTCTTTCTGTAGCTGTCTTGAAAGACTGTGCTTATAATTGATTGATGAAGGAGTCCTGGCCCTTTCTTTGTAGTTTGATTTTCACTGAACAAAGCAGCTGTCAGAGATTTTGGTGATTCAGTTCCTGGTGTACGCTGAGGGGCTGGGTGGATATAAAGTAGATGCTGTCATTTTTATGATTCTCTTAACAAATAAATGAATAGCTGCATTATTGCTGTTTTCTCTAAGCAGTGGCCCATCCATTGTGGCTCACTCCCCAGAGAATTAATTTAAATGCATCTGGCATGAGGAGAGCTCTGGGCTCCACAGGAAGGCAGGCAGCTTGCTCTGTGCTTGTAATCCAGGCCCAAGCACCCTTCCTAGGATGTTGCTGGGATATTCTCCAGGTAGTTGCTCCTCTAAAGTTTTTCTGCAGAATTCAATCTAACCTTAAAGCCCCTTCCAAAGGAAACCCAAGTGGTTTTCCTTCAAGGTGGGCATCAAAGGGATGAGCAGTGCTGGTGCTACCAGCCTTGACCCTGCCCAACAGCCCCCATTCCTGAGTGCTGGGGAGAAACCGGCCCCCCTGAACTCTTTCTTGCAGGCAGCAAGCTCTGAGGAGCCCTTGGAGCCCTGTGAGGGTACAGCAGCAGCCCTGTCAGTAATTTCAAGGTCAGGGCATCGTGCTCAGAGACCTGCTGGTGTGGAGGAAGGACACAGAGAGCGATAAGCTAACTTGTGCTAAGTAGCTTGAAATTAAAAGGAGGTCCCTGGTGAGCGCAGGCTGTGTCTAAGGGCAGGGAGAGGAGCTGGCGTGGTGCCCAGCTGATCTCACTGCTGCACTTGCAGGTGACTGAGGTACATCAGACAGGATGGACCCCAAAGCTGTGCTGAACAGACCAATGCTGTGGGGCTCCTCAAGTGCCTCCCCAGTTCCCCACATCCCCTGTCAGGCCATGCTGCTGCTCTCACGTTTGTCAGCTCCTGGAGCAGCAGCCCAAGGAGGCAGTCATTGTTGGCACAGGCATTTGCTAAGGATAGTACGACCCAGAGTGCCTGGCAGGGAGACATGTGACATAAGCATCCCTTAAAATGTGCAGTTTGCCCTTTCTCAGGGCTAGACAATGGAAGGAAATAGGTGAAATTGTCTCTTCAGACTTGCTTGCTCAGCAGGAGCAAGGCAGTTAAGCCCTGCAATTGTTTTTGCTCTTGAATTTGTGTGACTGCCAACACCTTTTCCCTTTTCTTTTTTTGCTGTGCCCTTCCATCCTGTGGTAGATTCCCTTATTTTAAATTGCTGCTATAACTCCAGTTGCAAAGGTAAAATATAGCACCAGGAACTCATTTGCAAGAAGTTTCACCTCTTCTTTGTGCCAGTAGGTCAGTGCTTCCTTCCAAGGACCTGGCCTCTATTTGGGTCCTCCTGGGTGTTGAGCAGGTGGGTGAGCTGACAGCCAGAGAGCACAGTGTCTCCAATTTATGTTCTATTTTCAGGGAGAAATACTTATCGCTGCAGGCTTCTTTGTGGCACCCCACATGTGCACCCTGGTTTGGTGAATGGAAATTCAGAAAGGCCTGATGAGGCAATTGAAACCCTCAGACTGAATGCTCTGTGCCCTTTTGTACTCAGAGGGAATGGGAAGGCTTTAGGAACTGGCTCTGTCACTAGGATTAATAACTGGAAAATCAATTTGTCATTTCCTTGTCATAAATTAAAAGCTTATAGGCCTTATAACATGAGTAAAATAGAGGTTAGTAGGTATTGATGGAGGTCTCAAAGCTCACTCAGCAGAGCAGATCTCTACTACACAATTTAAATTATGTCTCCTCCACAAGGAATATCTGTCAATATTTGTATTGCAAAAAGACATCCTCTGCAAGAATATTTTATCTGTTTCTACACTGCTGCTGCGATTGTTACTGCTGAAATAGTTCTGGAGGGAGATTGTGGTCCTGACTTGATCGGTGTGAGTGACCTTTGCATTGTGCATTTGTCTGTAGATGTTGTATAAATTAGTCATATGCAAGCTGATGAGGTGCCAGTGAAGATGTACCTCACTAAGCTGGTCCTGCTGAGAACAGAGAGCTGAGAACTTCTCTCTGCTCTCTTGGCCATGGCAGAGCCGTGAGAAAGCAACCACGCCCTTTCAAAGGTGTGCCCAGCTGAGAGTCACTGAGGAGGAGTGATTTGTAAGAGTCAGCAGACCAGGAGAGAAAAGGACCTTATAGTCAGACATGTGTAGAACTAGAAAGAAGCAATCTAAGAGGAAACTACCTGCTGGTAAGATTTTTGTGGTTGAAAGGAGAGGTGGTTTAGACCAAATATACTTAATCTTTTGTTGGACAGCTGAAGAAAGGATAACAAAACTAGTTTCTTTACAAGAACAGGTTTTTTTATTTATCTCTCAATATTAGGTTATTTTTGTTCTAAATAAGGTATGTTTCTGTGATGGGTGGTTACACAAATGATCCAAGATGACCCAAAAGATTAAGTATATTTTGTTCTAAATAAGGTATGTTTCTGTGATGGGTGGTTACACAAATGATCCAAGATGACCCAAAAGTGAATGATCCATAATTTGACCTGCTGCAATGTAAAAGAATGCTTCCCACTGATTACTGTGTTTTGGTGTATTACTTATACTACTATTTTGAGGCATTTGTTTATTAGAAAACTTTGATCAGTTTAATTGAAACAGATGTGCTTGCCAGATATTTTAGTTATCTGTGCACAAATTATTGTTGTTAGGTATGTTGATAAAATATAAATAAATTGAAACACTCACAAGACTCTAACATAATCAGACATACATTGATTCCAGTGTCTTTTTAATTGAATAGTAGCTTAATTGGCTTTTCAGTCTGTGGTTAATACTCTGTGTCTTTTTACATACCAAAAGCTGAACTGGTTTATATCTACAGCCTTTCTTAAACAGGTTATTATCTTACTTTGATTATAAACATCACTTTTATTTCTTCTTTAAAGGCATAATGATGATGAAATAGACTTCTAATAAATTATCTGTTCTGCTCTCTCATGCCCAGCAGTTGCAGATAAAAGAGATTGTTGGACAAATAATTGTTTGTTATGTTTTGGGGGTTTTAAATTTATTATTTAAGAAGAGACTTTGCAATTCTTTTTCTAGATGGAACTTAAACTCCTGTAGAGCATTTAGGATCTGTAGTGTCAATATAACTCTGATATAAATGCCTCTATCTTTTTTAAATCTCTGTGGCATCTCTTTTGGAAAATCATCCGAAGTCACAAAAAGTCACCCCACTTTACGGACTAGGCACAGTATTCAAGTCCAAAAGCTCTGTATCTAGTCAATTTATATTGATACAGGGTTTAAGAAAATAACCCCTAGAAGTTTTGTTACTTTCATTTGCCTTTCCTACAGTGTTTAGTGTTTCATTTTAAAAAAAGGCAGAATGGCCTTTTTCCAGCTTCCAAAGGCACATGGCTACTGCTTTCAGTGCTTAACTGGGCAAGAAAACAATAAACTTGGTGTAGCCTTTAAATGTTAAGATAAAAGTGAAAAAGGAAAGAGAAACATTGTTTCTTTATGCAGAGGTGTAAAAAATGGCAAGTGATTTGTGGCAGCAATTCGAGTATTATGCGGGTTTTGTATTTGCAAGTGTGGCTTATGTGGTCTTGTAATAGCTAACACACCAAGACCAGCTTCTCAGTCAAAAAAAAAAAATACTGTATATAATTCTTTTTTTATGAGGTATATTACATTGTTGATAGTGAAGGACATTGTGAAGGAAGGAAAGCCTGAGGGTGGGAAGTTAATGTTAGCCTTGGAAGACTGGATGCTGTTTGCACAGATTTTTTTGTGTTGCATCAGATAGTATTTCTTTGTACTGAATAGGATAATAACACTGAAATTTGTGTCTGATACAGGACTAATTTAAATAAGAGCTTATAAAAAGTACCAATATTCTGGTGATGTGAGGGGACTATTGAATCATGTAAAAGTTGCAAGTGTGTTTCCACTGAATCACAGAAAATGTCGGATGCATGAGCCGAATAGTCTCCCTCTCTTCCAAGGAGCAACCTGTTGTGAAGGGCATTCAGTGTGACCACAGCAGGCATGTTAGATCATGCCCACTCTCTGGAGGCCATTCATTGCAAGGGAAGGGAATGACATTGCTGCTTGCATTTTCTTCCTTTACGTTCCCTGCTTCAGGCAGAGGCTTTAGCTGTCTGCAGGGGTCATAACACTGGTTATGACCAGTGACTGCTATTTAATCACATACCCCAGTTAAGCTATACCAGTTGTAGGTCAGAGCCCTGCTGTGTTAAGGGCTCCACAACTGATTGATAGCTCTCTTTTGAGATGGGGGTTCTGGAAAGCGTGACCAAAGTGGGGAGCAGAGCTGGCTATTGAGTGCTTGTGGCACCACAATCAGACAGTCAGGGGGACTGGAGGATGAGAATGAGAGTGCCTTGTGGATATCCATGAAGGGCCTCTCTGCCTGGGTCAAGAGGGTTAGAGAGCACAAAGGCTTCTGTTCCCAGCAGCTGGGCAGGAGAGAAGAGGAAGCAAGCAGCAACTGCTGGAAAGCTGAAGAAAATATGAGATTGATCGGGAAGAGAAGTGCACAAAGAATGAAATAGTTGATTTGAAATGATTGTTCTTGCCATATGTGGTCCTTGGCCTGGGCTTTCCCATTTGTCATCCAGTGAGTTCCATCAAAAAAATCCTTATATGAGCTGTGTTTCTCCCCTCCATATTTTTTTGACAGTGCCTTAAAATACATACTGCTCAAGGTGTTCCCTGTGACTAGTAAAGATAATATATGTTCTGTAAACTATAGTTGAGTGTTTGGTTGCTCTTTTGTCCATCTGAGCTTAGGTATTAAGTTTAAGAGACTCCTAACATTTCATAGAGTTAAAAAAATATTTTGTTTGATTTTTACTTTTTGGGTTTGGTTTTGGTTTTTGTTGTTTTTTTTTTAAGACCATCTAAGGCACTAGAAATAAATGGTTTGAGGTTTGGATATGATATTGCAGTAGTAAACTGCATGAATATATCCACAGTTCTCTGCTGCCTAAATTGAAGTGTGCTTCATGTATCATGAAATTTATATTGATAACTTAGAGGCCTGAAGAGAGTAGGGGTTTGTGCATTTGGATTTAAGGAAATGTGTGTAATTCTTGTTACCGCTGCTTGTGGTGTAAATGAACTCCTTGTGTCATATAGTTTCCCTGGTGTTGTGAAGTGTTTAAAACACTGAGTGATAAAGCACTTGGTTAAGAAAATCAAATATAAACTGGAAAAAAGACTGTTCCTTCCAGCTTGCTGTTAAAAAGGGTAATTAACTGGGAAAAGTATAGCAAGAGGGCAATAGTATTAACCTTCAGATTAGAAAGTATTTTATCACCAGGAGAATAGGCTGAACTACATAAATCTGTGCCCACAAAGAAGAAATTAGATGTTCAACAGAGAATGTAATTGAAGTTTAAAAAAAATCAGTTAATTTCACTAATGTCAATTCAGCTTATTTGTTTCACCTGCATAGTATCCCAAGACAGAACTACAGTGCAGAATACTCCAAGGAGCAGCTGTATTTATTTTTCCCTTGGCTTTTTCAAATGGATTTAGCCTGTTCAGAAACACTGAGTTAGTTCTAAAATCATTTGTTTCTCTTTCTGAATATTGTGTTGAGTGCTGACTGTGGTGACAAAAGCAAATGTATACTGGGCATTCCAGAAAACAAAATGATCTTGGCAATTAAAAGTAAAATCCTTGCAGGTTTTCACTGCTTGTTGTGGTAAGCAACTTGAACTGGGTGTGATGGTAAACCGGACACTGCGAAGTGAATCATGGTTGTTCCAGCAGGGTAATGGCTTTCTCTAGAGAAACATCTCAAAAAGAGAAATCTCTGTTGGAGGCAATTGCTGGCTGTGCTGCCGGGAGGCTGAAACTGTGCAGCAGCAAGTCTGATCTCTGCTGGTTCTGTTGTCTCAGGAAAGAGTCTCAAACCCCAGGGGTCAGAATGTCACCTCCTGGGGTACAGTCCCTGTGATTTCCAGCACATTCCATATGCCCAGGATACATGACTGTCTTTGTAAAGACCTGGGCTCACTGAGATGGAACATGGGTGTGAATCATGTTAGGAGTCTTTGCACTTTAATGGCCCTGGTTGAATTTGAAGCAGCATCCCAGAAAAGATTGGCTTTCTGTCCAATTTCATCCATTGACTAAGCTATTTTCCTTTCAATCCAGATGATGCCTTTCCCCAATTTAGCTTGAGCTGCCCTTTGACCTGTCCTGAAGGGGAATTACTGGCTCTTGGGTATTCCTTTTGATTTGCTGCTGCCTCCATAATGAACCTCCCTGTGCAACCCATTTCAGGCCCATTTTTTGCCTGTCTATTTACAGAATTCCCTATTTCTTTTTACCTCATTACGGAAAAAGATCAAGCCCTAACTTACTGAAGTGTAAAATGAATGTGCATGCACATATATGTATACCTACCTTTGAGCACAGAAGACACCAGATTTAATTAACCTGGCATGTTTTGTGTCCATTTTCTTTTTCCAGTATTTGACTGCAATTTTGAATCTCCTTGTGAACTGGAGTATTCCTTTACCTCAAAAGATCAGGAAACCCCCAACAACGCCTGGGTCAGACTGAATGCAGAGGAAATCTCGCAGCTAAACCTCCCAGATGGGCTGGAGAGAGATCACTCTGAGGGCATACCCAAAGGTAAGATGAATACAGCTGTGTAAGGCCATCAGTAGTGGTTAGTTTTAAAATAAAAACACCCTTGCTTCCACTCCCTAAAATAACCATAACAGAAAAAACCCAAAACCCTGCCCAAACAAACAAATCCTCTTGAAGTGCTAGACAGCTGTAATCCCTTTGCTTCAACAGACAATGAATGAAAACAAAGTGACAAACAAAAGGGGGGTCGTTCTGTACAGGAGACATCTGCTTTCACCTAAAGGCAAGCTCCATCATGTATCTA
This sequence comes from Buphagus erythrorhynchus, assembly GCA_013400855.1. NCBI lineage: Eukaryota > Metazoa > Chordata > Aves > Passeriformes > Sturnidae > Buphagus > Buphagus erythrorhynchus. The sequence goes on along the minus strand of VZTT01018413.1, from coordinate 10,448 downwards.
GGAAGCAAAGTATCAAATACAGTCATGTGCAAAATCTGTATTGGGCTGGCCCATGGCATGGATGATGTTTGGATGAAAACTGTACTATGATGCCTGTTTTTAAGGTCATTCAGTGTTCAGAAGAGTCTGGCCTTATCTTTGCTCTAGGTCCTGTTTACCACTTGTATGTTTGCAGAACATTTTAGGCAATATCCTTTTGTCCAGGGCTTAGGTTGTCTGTTTGGTAAGAAAACAAAGATGGGCTTTGTCCTTAATATAAGAAAAAGATCCTGTCTCTAAAGAGAGCTATGAGGTTTCAAAAGATGAAAGTGCAACAGACTTTTTTCTTTTCTTGGAAAAAAATGTGGTTTGTTGGAATTCCTTTTCCTGCTTAATGATCATATCTGTGAACTGCAGCGTATTTCATTAAGACTGTAAGTTCTGAAAAGATTTTTAGATATCTTTGTGTTCTTCTAATCCTGGGAAAGCAGAAAAATTCTTAACATCCTTTCAGCTGTTAGTGACACCTGCTTGGAACTTTTCTCTGGAAGGTGGTGTTGATGAGAATGGACCTACAAAAATGAAAATGGGGGAGTTAGAGCTACAAACTTTAGGAAAACAAAGGTGTCAAGAAGGACAACATAAATTTCAAGGGATATGGAGCAGTTCCCATAGTAGGAAAAACTAAACAGACAAAGATTCACTCTGCAGTCTCTGATGGCAGGGGTTAGAGGTCTTTAAAAAGCAGATTGAAGAGCACTGGAAAGCAGCTGTGAAGTTGGTGGGCTCCGGGTTTAGAACAAGCAAGCAGAGACATTTTTCATGTAGTACCTGGATAAATGGTGCTAATAAAATACATGAATTAATGTTGTGGGACCAGAAGTGTATCTAAGTTTAAAGAAAGATCAGATGAATTCTTGCAGAACATATTCACCACTGTATGTTTAATTTAATAGTCTGTTTAGAGTCAAGAAGCCTCTTACACCAAAGGCTGCAAGTGAAAGGGTTCTTTTCTTAGGTGCCAGCGTTGGAGAGAGAATTTGACTTTGTAGAGCTGCAGTCTGACTGCTCATGACAGTTCTTATGTTCAGGCAAATATTGAGGAAATTTTCTGTGCTGCTTTCATTCATATTCTGTTTTCTCATTCATACCAAGAGTATAGTACTTTTCCCCAGATAGCCATTATAAATTAACTTTTAAGGCCCATTGATTCATCAGCAGACCAAGTCATTTTGGTGTGATCTGTGTCGTGTGTAAAGCAGATGGACCACATTTGTGCTGCATGCAAATATCTTCTAATTTCTGCATCAGTGAACATCCACTCGCATACTGAATTCCTTCCTACAAAGGTACGGTTCAGGGAAAGTTTGAGGTAAATCAGAATTTCTGCTTTGTTCTTCTTTCTTAAATTCTAGTGCAAGCTGTCTGACCTTGAAATTTAGGAGTTAAGGCCTTGTTTTGAATTGGGAAGAAGAGCTGTCATTTTCCTGGAGTGGGGGAAAAATGGGGAAAACCCACAAGGAAGTAAATGTATTGTTCCAGATGAAGAGTCTGGCCAGGACTCCATGGTGCTACGTGTTGTCAATGTATGATTCTTTTGGATCCTTTTCAGTAAAGTTATACCTTTGTCTAACTCAGTTTTATATATCTGTCAAAGCAGAAGAAAGGGAGACTGTTTGGCCTTGCAGCCCAAAACCAAAGGTAGTATTGGTTGATGATTTCCAATTGCCTATTGGGTTAAAATTCTATTTCTAAGCCCAAAGGCTGGGGGCTCTCAATTGGAATATAGGCAGCTTAGGCTGAAACTTGTGTTCTGCTGTTTTCTATTCTGAGGGGCAGGTAACCAGTGTCAAATTGATTGAGTGGATTTAGATTTGTGGGGCATTAGGGTGGATTATTTTGCATGGATTATTTGCTTATGTATGTGTGGGCTTGTTTTTTTAAATTACCAGGCATGTTGGACATAGTGGTAATTTTTTCCCAGTAGATCTGTAGGTCTGCAACTCATCGATGACTGTAACTCTTGCATGTATAAAGACTCATTTGAAAATCAACACTTGGAGCTAGCATCTCTCTATTTTAAATCACTTTAATTACAGCTGTTTGGCACAGATAGTTGTGTGGTCTGTTTCAATCTGAAATAATTAAGCACAGTAATTCCAACCCCCACTGTTTCCTGCAAATTGTACTTGCAATTATCTCAATCTCATTTCATCTCCTTTGCAGACAGTAATGCCCAGAGATAAACAGATAGCTTAACTAGATTTTGGGATGGTTTAGCTCATCCTTGTCACTTGGTTATCAAGTCATGGCAAGACATTGATAGAGACAAATGCCTCTGGTATGATTCATTAGACTACACATGAGTTTCTGTAAAATGTTCAGTAGAAAATAATTGGTAGATCTCCCAAAGAGACACATTGGAAGAATTTCTGTATTTTTGTTCCTGTCCCAGCAGCATGATACAGCTCAGTGTCAAGAAATCAGAAGTCAGCATGAATTAAGCCTCCTAGAGGAAGAGCTAACTCCTGGTGTCTCAGCATCTGGTTGCAGCCACACCTGAGCAATCCACTCACTTGGCATGTTCAGCATGTAGTGTCACACAAATCATTGATCTTCTGGATAGGAATAGATGGTGAGGTGGCAGAGTTTGATATTAAATTATTCAGGGTAAAAGATTGAAGGTCTAGTTTGCAAGGAATTGAAAAGGGATGCTTAACCAGCTAATAGTGACAGGTGAAATTTAGTGCAGATTATTTGAATTGAGGTGATGGGAGACACAATCAGAGTTTGGGATATTTGCAGACAGATTCTGAGCTGGTTACTGTCACTTAAGCAGATTTAAGGGTAAGAATAGAGCTGTGAAAGCATCACCTCAGTAGCAGTCACAAAATAAATGTGATTTGGGGGCTTACTGGGAGGGGAGTGGAAAATAGGAACAGTATGCTGTAGTATAAATGTGTGGGGCAGCTGTATTTAGAACTCAGTCTTCTGTTCTACATCCCATGCATCAAAACTCTTTTAGTACAGCTGGGAAAGTTTTTAAAAGAATGGAAACAAAGGTAATAAAGTATGTAATGGCTGTCTTCTAGGAGCACTTAAATTGACTAGGGCTACCCTGCCTGCAAGAGGGATCTGAAGGAATACATGCAGGGTTGTATAGAAATCAGAAATTTATAAAATATGTATAAAGGTTTATAAATTCCCAAGGGTTTGTAAAGCACTGAAAGGATGAGTACAGAAGGAATATTTGATATTTCTTCTAATACAGTATTGAACAGCATCAAGCAAAATTATTAGATGTCAGGTGAAACAAAAGGAGATCCCTCAGTATTTAACAAACAGTGAAACTGGTATACAGCAATACCCTTTTCCCAGGGTATTGTTGTTGCTGGAACCTTCTGTGGGTGTGCAAATTGACAGGATATGTGCAGGGAAGAGAAATAGTTACAGCTACTAAATTCTCTGTAGAATCTTTTCTGGTTCAGAAAGTCCTCGTGTGACCAGTCCCTGGAGGCCAGGGTGGTGAGGGACAACTGTTTGCTTTCCCTGTTCATACATTCTTTTTCATTTTCTAATTCCAGCTGTCTGTTCTCAGAGTCAAATGTTTAAAGTTAATGGATCTTTGGTCTGAGAGGGTTGGTGTGGTGGTGTTTTCCTTGCTCACCTCCCAGCCTGGGCTTAACATCCCTTTGAAAAATGGTAGAAATGCATTAACA
>VZTT01018411.1:99730-117778 GCA_013400855.1 Buphagus erythrorhynchus | reverse complement strand
ATCTCCAGGAGAGCAGGGCCCCATCACATGTAATGGTGATTGGGAAGACAAATGTCATCACACCAAATGTCCCTCCTTCCTCCCCTCCCTTTATATGCTGAGCATGATGTCAGGTGGTCTGGAATATCCCTTTGGTCAGTTTGGGTCACCTGTTCTGGCTGTGTCTCCTCCCAACCTCCCCTGCTCCCCCAATTTCCTCCCCAGCGTGGCTGTACAAAAAGCAGAAAAGGCCTTGGCTCTGTGTAGCCCTGCTCAGCAATAACAAAAATATCTCTGTATTATCAACACAAATCCAAAACACAGCCCCTACCAGCCACTGTGAGGAAAATTAACTCCACCCCAGATGAAACCAGCACAGAAGGCAAAATGGGAGAATGTCCCAATGAAATGCTCCTACCTGTGGAAGGTGTGTACACTGCATTTCAAAGATATGTCAACAAGTATAAAACATTTTGGCTTAACAGAGAAATTTCATTCTTAAACTAGAACAGAGCTGCTCTCCTTTATGTACTGGGGAAGATGTGTGAAAATCAACTTTTGGGTTTTTGCTCTTTTTGAACACTACTAAAGAGGTTTCACAGAACTCTACTGAATGTGTAAATATGGAGTAGTATATTCCATTTCTGGTTCACCCTTCAAATGGAAATTCACATGTTCTTATACTTTAATTTCTTCATTTTTAAGTGAAGAAAGGATCCTTCAGACCAGTAGTATAATCAACTCCTAAATGACAAGAAGGCTCACAATATCATTCTGCATCCATGGAACAATTCTGTGAATTTTGGTTTTTTCAGAGCATCTTTTTTAGAAATAGTCATATTTTATTTTTCACTAAATTCTCTGAAGGAATATCCAGCATAGTACTCTCAGTATAAAAGAAGCAAGCAGGAAATAAATCTGTCTTGTCCTTTATAACCAAAATGCATTTAATAATTTGAACACCTTAGATAATTGATTTTGCTTCTAAATTGATACTTTGGGCTCACTAAGTTTTCTGAGAATGCTTGATTCACTATCAGAAACTGAAACAGAGACCACAAGTCCTGACTCTTAACCCCATCTCAGATCCAAGGGAACCAGAACTGTCCCTGAGGAAAAGTTAAATTAAAATTAATTTCAAATGTACTCCAAAGGCCACAGTTCTGTAGCTCTCTTCATCACTGGATTATTACTGATGATCTATTCCAATTTGGAACAGAGACAAGATGACAATTATGCTTCTGAACAAGTCTTGAAATAACCCATCAGCTTTGAGGTACTACAAGAAAATTCTCTTTTCACATATTATTATTGGCTGAGAACACCAGATTCTAATCCCATGTCTCTGCAACTATCTCTTTGCACCAAATTACAATTTCTTACTTAATTAGTGAGCACAGAGCCACAAATGCCAAAACAAAATACAAAATAAATACATGATAGAGGAAGCTATCAGATCCATTATGGAAACAAAATTCAAAGAATGCTGAGAGACATCTGGGAGAACACCATATTCTTTGTCTCAGAATCCTGAAAAACTGGCATATTGATTGTCATATGAGTGTTTTCAGTAAATCTATCAAATTGACAGAGGAATAGCCAGCATGTTCCCTGTAGTCAGGTGAGTAATGGTTAAATGGTCTGTGCAGATACCAGCTGGCACCCTGGCCTCAGCAGCAGACAGAGCTGTAAGAGCTTTTTTCTTTTAAAAGACAGAGGTAAACAGAAAATGTAATGTGACTATGAAAGAGTAAATGCACTTGTAGGATACATCAGAAGTTTTTGTCCTGTAGAGGGGAAGTTTTGCTAAGATACTAAGATCTAAAACACTGCAAATATGTGGGTTTTTTTAATTTGAGGTCCATGTTGAACTTGTAGAAATTGAACAAAAGGCAGGTCAGAAAATCAGTTTTGCCTTCCAGAGGCCTGCAGGCACTTGGAAAGGATGCCCAACCTCATTCAAAAATTTCCAGAAATATAGAGACTGGGAAAGCTACAGTTCATATCTATGTAAGAATCTGGCCATATTCAGAGCAGAGCAGTTCAATCTAGATCAGGTGCAGAGGTGGACCACAGGATAATGACAAAACCAAGAGATTATTTTCTTATGAGGAGAGACACACTGAGTCAGCTTGTTTAACTTCAGCTAAGTGGAGGCTGCAGAAATATATGTTGTCTGTCAATACATCAGTATCTGATCACTGGGGAGGCAAACACAACTGTTAGCAGACAGGACAGTGCTGGCAGAACCAAATATGAATATATTGCTCATGATTATTTTAGGCTGAAAACAAGAAGGGTTATGACTAATTAAGGAGTAAGATTATGTGACGCTCTTGGATCAGAAGCACCAGAGGAGAGATGATCACAGCAGTGGAGATGCAGTCTGACCTGCTTTTGCACAGGATTATGTGACATCTTATAGTAGGAGGGATGTAATGACCCAAAGGACTTACTTCCCTCAGTTGTTTTGTTTTTCTGTAATTTTCCTCACTGCTCACTGGTCTTTTAATCCCATAACCTGTCAGACTGAAAAATCCCAGTGCCATCAAGGTTAAGAAATTTCCTAATCAGTTTAGAAGCTGGAAGACAGGGCTAAACAGTGTCATTCCCGAATGCCTTGGACATTGGTGGATGTCACAGACTGTGTAGGTGAGGCCTCCCAACACTGTTAGACCTGGTATATATTCAAGCCACCAGAAATCCTAAAAAGATGTAATTATTGAGCTAGAACCCCCCAGACTTGCCTTCCATCCTGGGAAGTTATGTTTGATGCAGGGCCAGAATAAACAGCAGACTAGATAATGGGCAGTTCACCAGTCTCCTTCTCTGCATTCTTTTAATATTGTTAACAACATCAAAGATCCCTTGTCATGGGTGTAGCAGAATCCTAATATTCAAACAAGTTTTCATTAATACAGTGGGACAACTTAATGCTAGAAAGATAAAAATGACAGAACATACGACTAAGCTGAATATATGCTTTTAAGATCTCTTCAGCATCTCTTCACTTGATAAATTAATTCATTAGAGCTGTCAAATTTTGAAACATTAGGGAAAATCAGCAAGAATTTTACAAGCTTTCAGGAGACAAACAACAAGCTTTATTTGCCATGGTGTGACCTAATCTGTTAATGAATCAAAGTGTTGCTGTGGGGGTCCCCACATTATTATTTTATTGCAATAAATGAAAGAATATTCTGCAATCCCTCACACTCCTCCTTTGTGTGGGATGTTTGCTTTTAGGGGTCTGATTTGCAAAACAGCTATATGGTGACATATCAGTTTGTTCACAAGATACATTCCCTCCTTATTACCATAAATTCTGGGAATTTTTCTGGGATAAAAATAGAGATTGGGCTTGTTTCACAAGATCCTCTAGAATCATAAAGTCAGGTAACTCTGGGTGAATACTCTGCAGGTTTCTCTCTCTAGGGGTCAGCAGTAGAATTTATAACTGGGTTTTAATTTGAAGCCATTCATTATTTCATCTCTCTTTCAATTGCCTCTTTTCATATTTTGTTGCCTTGTCCTTTCCTAATGCAGCTTAACACCATGCTTGTGGTTGCCCAGCACAGAGCACTGAACAGATGTTTTCTTTGAGCTGTGCTCAGCCATATCTAGGCCCTTTCCCTCAGTAATTACAGTTAATTCTAGGAATCCTTAGTGAATATTAATAGTGGAAATGGTTCCATCGAATATCCCTAACATTACACTGAATGCTCTTTCACAATGCAGTACTCAGTTATGCAGATGCATTACATCATTCTGAAGTTGCATGTACTTTTCTTTATGCTGAATTAGATTGAAAAAGAGTGTCTGGAGGAATGGGGGAATGGGCTCTAGCTTCCCATAAATCCCTAAAGCACATTATACCCCACACTCAGAAATGTCTTTCTCCCTAGAGTTCCCTTCTAATTTTTCGGTATTTTCAATATTTATCATGTAACACGATATAAAGGAACTGGTTGCCTTAAAATATATAAAGGTTTTCCCTCCTGTACCCTACTCAGTTCCTCCTGTTTGATCCTGCAGCAAAATTGCAGATCTGCCATCATTACAGTCAGACCAAAACACTGCCTTATAACTATGTCATTGACTGTCATCATCACAGGCTTAGCCTGTGACTTCATCCCCAAGCCAGAGAGGGGAGTGGCATGGGGAGCAAAGGAGAATGGCTGTGATTGAGTACAAATCACCAGAGCAATTGGAGAACGTGACCAGACTGTAAAAAGTACATGGAGACATCTCTCATTCTGATGAGTTCCCAGTTTTTTTCCTGCTTAAAAAAGCCTATTTTCGATGTTTGCCACCTTCTTTGCTCCTACTCCATTTAAGGAAGGTTGGCTGGGCATAAAGGAAAGTTACAAAGGCAAATAGCCTGGGCTTTGTACCTAGCAAAGTACTGCACCCATGGTGGAGGGCAGAGAGACAATTCTCTAAGGCACACAGTGCTCCCTGAAGCCAACAGGAGCACAGCTCTGTCTGCCCTCTGACTCAGGCAAGCAGCTCTCACAGATCTCTCTTTATTGACTGATTTATTGAAAGAAATCTCTCATACATTCCTAATGGCTTCAGTTACCAAAACAGGCACTCAAGAAGACATGGTTCTCCTGCAGTCATGCAGAAATTTGCCCTGTAAAGCTGGAATCATAATGTACATAATTAGCCCTCTAGATAATTGTCCATACCTTGCAGTCAGTCATTAAGCAGGACTGAACACTGCACAAAATCTTATGAAAATAAGACTTTTCCTAACACAATAAAAATTTGACTAATGGTGCTTCAGATCAAAGAAGGAAAGACTTACTGTAAAGGATGGGAAAGAAGCTAAGGAATTATATATTGCAGAGATGTCAAGGTGTCCAGGTGCCTCTGCAAAATGTTGCATGCAACAATTTGGGCAACATTTGGGGTACCATGAATATCAAGGTAATAATTTCTTTTTGTGAAAACCAGTGCCAAGTATAGTCCTTGTTAAATGGCATAACCACTCAAGGATGCTGTTGCAATCATGTTCCTGTAAAAAGAGAAGAGAAATAAGCCCAGTGGCCCAATGCTGTCCAGCAAAGTGCATGCAGCTGCATTCAGCTTGCATGCATTATGTTATAGCTTTGGCTTTCTCATAAATATTCATATTGACCCATTAGCTCTTTTTGTCTAAGGATCCCAAAGCAGTTGACAAGTATGAATTACCAAAGTTTTGCTACACCCAGAAGAGGAGAGTAACTGCTGCACTTTTTTAACACTCAGGCATAAAATGGCAAAGTGAGGTTAACTGACTTGTCTGGGATTAGTCAGTGAGTCAGAATGGGAGCTGGAAAGTGGCACCCAGGGGTTACTGTTCTGCTGCTGCTGCTGAAAATACACGAGAAGAGGAAACTGGGGAGTTGCCTGAACAGTGTTTGCTACAGCTGGTGCTGAGTCTCACTGTCCCTTATCTCTGTGCATGGTGCCCTCAGGAGCTGAAGCACAAACACACTCTCAGGCCATATGCTTAGATGCTGGGAATACCCCAGAGGGCTCCTACAGGTGCTGTGAAGAGGATTCCTCTGGGCTGATGAATGTAGAGAATGATTTTAACAGTGTGTGAGTTCAGTATGGAAGGGGAATAGGCAGGACTCCTTTTTCCAGCAACTTTTTAATTTATGTTGCCACATTCCTCCAGTTAGGAAAAGGTGTAGGGGTTTTTTGTTTGTTTTGCTGTTTTGTTTTTGTTTTATCCTGCATTGTTAACAACAATAATATTGTTACGTTTCCTGATTTCAGATTGCTGAAATCGCAATCATTTAACTGGCCTGAAATGTAGTTAAATCATAGAATTTCCATTTCACAGATGAGTAAATGGAGGCTAAGGAAGAGCATCTGTAGTAGAATTAAGAACCAGAAATCCCTTACTGACACTGGACAGCTTTTCTTTGGTGGCTACAAGGAAGTTTTATATACATACATGTAAAAATTTAGATTAATCTGCTGAGATATTACTATGTAGACTGACATTAAAGACACTGCCTAACCCAGAGAACAATAAAGATCATTACCATAATTTCCAGCTAGGCAAATCTATTACCAAGGCCAGAGCTATGGCTGAAATCACTAATGGCACCATGGTTCAGAAGTTCCTACTCTAAGCTAGAATTTTTTATTTCACAGCTTCAGAGGGCTATGGATGCATGGACATGTACCATGTCCAGCTGGTACCTGTTATACAATGATGCACCCATTGCTTTGACTTAAGCAATTGTTTAGACCTCTGGTCTGCATTTTGGCTATATTAAAATAACATTCATCTACCAGGTTTTTTCTCAGTGCAAATGGAGTTTTTTCTGTCCCACATAAGCACTAGGCACTGGCTGCTTTCCTGCTCCTGTCAGATGGCCACTGGCAATGGATCTTCCACTCTGTGTCATCCCAAAATAAATTCTGCCTGAGTGAGCTATAAATCAGTAGATGGTCTCTGAGGCACAGTGGCTCTGTGTTGCTCAGCCTACGCTGATACAATGAAGGGCAGAGTGCCACAATCCAGCTGTTGAGATATGAATAAACGACAAGGAATTATGTACAGACAAATTTAAATATTGCTGACTTAGGGGAAATAAAATCACTGAAGCACTGAACGATGCTGGCAGGCTTGAAGCCAAAATCACATTTGTTTTTGTTCTGCTCTGACATGGGGTGTAATTGGGTTACAGTGACAACATTGAAATAATCTTTTTTTTAAGGTGGAGAACACAGAAACACTTCTGACAGTGGTCAGTACCATGTGAACAGCAGTAATTGTTCATCAAGAATCAGATAGAATCACAGAATCATTGAATATGCTGAGTTGGAAGGGACCCATCAGCACCACAGAGTCCAGCTCCTGGCCCTGCACAGGGCACCCCAAGAGTCACACCATGTGCCTGAGAGCATTGTCCAAACAGTTCTTGAACTCTCTCAGGCTTGGTGCTGTGACCACTTCCCTGGGGAACCAGTTCCAGTGCCCAGCCACCCTCTGGGTGAAGAACCTTTTCCTGATATCCAACCTAAACCTCTTCTGACACAGCTTCAGGCCATTCCCTCGGCTCCTGTCACGGGTCACCAGAGAGAAGAGATCACTGCCTGCCTCTCATCCCCTCATGAGGATGTTGTAACTGCAGTGAGGTCTCCCTTGAGTCTTCTCTCCTCCAGGTGGAACAATCCAAGTGACCTCAGCTGCCCCTCACACAGCTTCCCTGACACATCTTTCATGTGGTCCCTCCAGCACGTTCATAGCTCCCATCTGGGCACTCTCTAATAGCTCAATATCTTCATATTGTGGTGTCCAATACTCAAGGTGAGGCTGCCCCAGTGCAGAGCAGAGCAGGACAATCCCCTCCCTTGCCTGGCTGCTGATGCTGTCCCTGATGTCCCCCAGGACAGGGCTGGCCCTCCTGGCTGCCAGGGCACTGCTGGCTCATGTTCAGCTTTCCACAGACCAGGACCCCCAGGTCCCTTTCCACAGTGCTGCTCTCCAGCCCCTCATTCCCCAGTCTGCCCACACAGCCAGGGGTGCCCCTGACTCTGACTGTGACTCTGACTGGCCTTCCAGACACTCAGATAGCCACTGGTCATTACAGTCAAGGTCATTACAGTTTACTCCAGTAAAATACTAAAAACAACAAGAACAAATCCCCTAGAATGGGAATCCAAATAATATTTTTTCTTTTTTTTTTTCCCATTTTTTATCTTTTTTAAACTTTGGATTAAGCAACAAAGAAAATAGTAAGACATCCAGAATGTATAAATTGTTTTATCAGTGGTGGCTGCCCCAAACTTTCTAAAGGAAAATATGAACTGAAAGTATTTCCCCCCACCTTGAGGATGAGTCTGTGGTTGGTCCAACAGCCTCTCTGGGCTGGTCCTCCTGCCTCTCCCTTTGCCCTGCCCCTGGGCTGCAGCCCTTCAGTGGGGAGCTGTGCAGCACAGGCAGCTGGCACAGCTCCCTGGGATAACCAGGAGAGCAACAGATGGCTGACACAGGAAATAGTGCTGAGACTGGAAAGGAATTTCATCATTTCAAAGGCTTTGGCCTTTACAGTACTAGGAATGGGTTTGGAGGATAGTTGCAATTCTATTTTTGGTTGTCTGGTTTGGGGACTCTTGGTTTTGCCAATCTCACATAGCACCAGGCACTGTCTGCAGGAGCCAAGGCAGGTCCAGCTGTATCATCTCTCGGAGCCAATCCACCACTGCAAGTGACAACTTCCAAGTATTTCACTTTGACATTTACTTGGCTCATGCTATCTTACCATTAACACACTTCTGGAACCTCCTTGAGAGATACACAGGACAACAAAAATGCCTTTAAGACACCTGTTTCAGCCATAAAATTTCATTAACTAAGGATGAGTTTCTGTCATCAGGCAACACTGGTCATTTCCTGGTGCCTCCACCGTGCCCCTGGCTCTCCAGCCTGTCAGACTGAGTGGCTCATCCTGGGCTGCCTGGTGGCACTGCTTTTACCCTTGTGAGTACTTGCAGAAGGTGTTGAATTCCTACCTTCCTCTGCACAGCTATTATTTATTAATGTATCAAACCTTCAGTCACTATATATTCTTGGATTTAGCTTTCAGTGAGACACACAGATACTCAGCCTGTTCAGCTAACCACCAAAAGTCAATAAAATGCTGCAACCTAAGGAGAGAGAGAAGTTGCACATTCAAGGGTCTGAATCAGTCCACCTGAAACCACAGTGGTGTATTTTTCCCAGTAGGATTGTAATGGTGATTATCCCAAGAGAACTGGTAGGTGAGGGCAGGCTTCATCCTTTTAAGTGTTTAATCTCTTAGAGTCAGAAGGCTGTATATTAAAATGAAAGGTAAATGGATAAATATTTAAAGAAGACCAGGAAGGATTCATTTAGATGCTTTGAAAGTGGTAGCAATATTTTGCTAAGATGAGAAAGGAGCTGCTGGAGAGATATCTTGTTGGTTTGGGTTCTTTTTCCTCAGCAAAATGTTTTGTTTTGTTTTGTTGGTTTGTTTTTTGGTTTTTTTTCTGGGATAAACTCTGTATCTCTTTGTAGTGTACAGTGTGTCCTCAGGGTGGGATGGCACAAGCAAGAGATTAAAAAAAAAAAGCAGTGGGCAGTTAAAGATAAATTTCAAGGTCTTTTGGCACTGAAAATCCTCAGAGGCAAAAAAACCCACATTAAACTGTCTTTTGTGTACATCCCAGGAGAATGTTTTCTCCTTTGGTGTGTTGAATCTATGTTTACTCATGTATTAAAATTGCTTCTTGGTCTGCAGTGTAAAGATAACATAAAATGAATTCTAAATGTCAGATATAGGTTTACAGGCTGAGATGCTCTCTAGAGCTGTCATCACTTCTGAGTTGTGGTTGTGATGGGATGTAATGTTTTATGCTCTGCAGCTTCTGGACAAAGCCAAGGCTAAAGGGATTTAGAGAAACCAACCAACAGATTCAGGCTAGGAGACTGCTACAGAAACACACAGCAAGAAATGAGGAATTGCCAAGGAAGAGAAAACGTCCAGAGGAACGAGATTCCAAATGTAGAGTACCACCTTGCAAAGTTCATCCTGCCTTGGTGTGTTAAAACCTTGGCTGTGGACTGGAGCTCATGGGGACTTGGGGACTGACACGAGTGGGTTCCAGGATGTCATTGAGGAGGGGGAGCAAGTCACAGCTCTCAGGGAGGCAGAAACTGGTTTATTCCTTCAGCAAGGTCACAGCAGCCACTGTACACTAGATGTTGTTTTACCTCTGTGTTCACAGTGCCAAAATCACTTCGGCGGGGTGGAGAAAGGTCAATCTCAGAACACAATGACACGCAAGGGTGGCTGTCTTTGATGTGGCCCTACACAACCAAAAGTAACTCCACTTTCCTTGTGAAGTTACCTGTGATGTTGTTGCCAGTGTCCCCCTTTACATACTCACAGCCTAGGAGTCTGCAGCACTGGAGAAAAGAGCTTCTCCCCAAGGAGACCCTTCTGCTTTGTCTGACAGGCCATGTCACGTGTCCCAGAGATGATTTTTACCCCATTTCTTGGGAGGATAAGTGCTCCTGGAAGTGGGACAGGAGCTGTGGTCATCAAAATGGGCTGTGTTGGTGAACACCATTTGGGCCATGTGACATTTGGGGAGGGAGCAATGGGGGAGAGGTAATTTCCCTTATTGTGCATACACTTCCTCCTTGTGCTGTGAGCCAGGGACTGCTTTATGGCAGGGTTTCATTTGTCATTAATGAACAGCATCGTTAGAAAATCCACCATGGTTGTCACCAGATAACATTGATCTCCTACTCAATTCCTGCTTTTGGCTGTCAGACTTTGGCTGAAATCAGACACTAAGGTGGGAACATGGGAAAGCAATGAATGGCTTCAGCTTAGGTTGCATAAAGAGACCAGTTGCTCTGTGAAAGCCCACCAGTCTGTGTTTGGTATTGACAGCATAAGTGCAAGGTAATTAATATTCCAAGACTGTAAACCTGCTCCAGATTCAATAATATGCCCTGCAAAGGAAATTACCAAGACATTGTTTCTTAATAACACTGAACAGGCATTTATTTTCTTAATGAATTTCTAGTACTAGCCTCACAGTTCAGCACTGTCTCAACAAGCCTCCCTTAATTAAAGTTTCGTTAGCACAAGGGGTCCTTGAAATTTCCAGAAATATTGGCCTGTAACCTTTGTAAATTTTTACTTCCTGAAGTTTCCTTCAGTCAAACTCTGAATTTGTGCTGCATGCTGTGGTTACCTGTGTAAATCGGGGGAAAGCAGCTCTAGGTGTGGTCTGACATCACCCAGGAGAATTGTGAAGATAGCAGAGTTAATTTACTCAGTTACTGTTAACACAGCTCCAATAGAAACCTCATAATAGAAATGTTACCTCCCTTGTTTTGGATCCTGCCTCTGTGGAGTATTTCAGAACTATGGGAATCACAAGACCGCTGCCAGACTGCACTGAGAGGCTGTACATGAAGTTACCCCTCAGCTCTCTGCCAGAATAAATTACTGAGGCACAGTGCTTTAAGTATGCTTGCAGTCAGACATCAGACTGATACCAGAAAGTGAAAAAAAAAATTATAATTTTAAGGAACGTGATTAGAGTCAAGCACTTTGAATTATTTTATATTCAGTTGTGTGGACAACATCTCATACTCGTAAGATAGAAAAGTGTAACTGTAAAGCTTCTGGCCTGTATTTGTGTGGGATGACAATTTCAGTTCCTGCTTGAGGTCTCTTCCTTTCATCAGCAAGCAAACATCAGGCAGGTGAAGTAACCTTCTGTCAGTCTGTGGAAATCAGCAGGGCATGCTGCACACAGAATTTAGGTATGTCTTCATCAGCAGTAGGGTTTAGATGTTTTGAACATGGACATGTTGAATAAATGTGGTTGTTTCATTTTGGCACCTGGCTTTATAGAAGCCACGGTTTCACTCTGAATGTGGACCTATGGTACACCACTCTTCTGTCCTGTTCTTCCTTTCTTCCATCATTTCCTGCAAGACAGCAGAGATCTTACTCAGCTTGAGTCTTCTCATCACAAATACTTGCATTAAAGAGGATTGCAGAGACAGCATAACACTGAGCTTGCATAAGGATGCCTGCCACTTTCTGGCTTTAAATAGTTTTCAGGTCCCCTTAGCAACTGGGTTTTGCATGTGAAACAAAGTGCTTTTCATGAGTGCTAATCATTAGACATTAATGCCCCTGCTGGAGCGTTAACACTGATGCCCTCTTCATGCTGCAGCTGTTTTTCAGAGATTTGCTCACATTATATGATTGGATCAAATGATCCTCTCTTTAACATTTCCTTGAGGGTGAATGGAATGTTTTACTTAAGAAATTTTTTTTTTGTTTATTTTTCCCTTAGTTTGCTCTAGCTTTGAAAACAGACACAATTTCATATCAGCACTGATACTGATGGAAAACTTTAGTCTGTTAGTTTGTGGTGGGATGCCATCCCACAAACCTGTGAAATGATGATCCCCCTTGTTTATTGAATCACTGCATTTTAAATTGATTGTTTATTGAATCACCACATTCTAAATTAACATAAAGCTTCATCCACTTATAAGTAGCTCTTTTCAGCAGCTAGTGGCCTCCTTCATTACTTATGGTAACTCCACTGTGTTGCCAGACAATTTGATCCAGAGCTTGATTTTGCCAAAAATAGCCTGAAACCTCTTACTTTTCTAACACTCTTCTCCCTCCAGTTTTAGGTAAAATATTCTTTCTAGTCTTTAACTGTTAGTGGCCTCCTAGAACAACAGCTGCTGGGTTTTTTTTAGAGAATTAGTTAATGGAGGCAGGCAGGAAAGCATACAATGCTATTTCATATTCTCCTACAAAGAGGCAATAAAGCACCTCAGGTTTTTAACCTTGACTTTGAAATGGCTTTGTAATTATGTCTTCTTAAGGCAGTAGGTTTTAAAGTCTGCTCATCACTGGCTGAGTGGGAGAAGGAATCTTGTCATTCATGATGGCTGGTAACTCGCTTGCCAGATCAAAATTAAGAATAACCTTTCACCAGCAGCTCCAGCACAGACATCATCCTTTCTGACTTCTCAGTGGGTACCAATGAGATTACAGCCAGATTGCACATGACAAACCAAAAATATCCCGAGCAGTCTGTTAAAATTTAACTCCCCCAAAAGATTACATCCTCACAAGCTCTGCAGCTTGGTGTAGTTCAGCTGATCAATGGGAGCTGAATCATATGCTTTATTTTCTTCAAACTTTTCAGAAATCTCAATTGGAAAATAATTTGTGCTGCAGAGAATGATGTATCATGGTGCAACATCCAGCACAGATTGCATGGTAAAGTCTTTGCAGGATTAAAGCCCCAGGCCTTCAGAACTGACACTGTAAAATTCAAAACTAATTCTTCTAATAAAACCTTAGCTAAATCCTGTCAGCTTCCCTTCCCTGAGCCTTTAATTGCTCTAGTAGGTTTCTCCTGTTCTGTTGGAAAACACCTAAAACTACAGCATTAGCTAAAGGCACCTCAGTTTATCACCTATATTCCAAGTCATTACAATGAAAAGGGTTTTCTTACAGTTGTAAGATCTCTCTTTAAGGCTTCCCCCAGTCACCAGAGACATTGGTACTCAGAACTGGTGGGGTAAAAATTCCTTAGCTGACAGCAGATAAGCTGAAAAAAAAAAAAAAAAGAAAACTTCAAAGAAGAATAATCAGCAACTTTGAACATCTTGAGTTCAGTGCACAGTGACAGTAGGTTTGGGGCCATCTTCCCCAAAGAGGCAAATTACCAGACATCAGAAGTGCTTAGGTCATTGAAGTGTGGAGATTTTCACATGAAAGAGTGTGGCTTTGGGTTTTGCTCTCTGACTGTCACCATTTCTCTCTGCCTACTATCTTTCATCATTGCACTGCTCTTTTCTTTCCCTTCTTGGGCTCCTGCTTTGAGCTCTGGTCTTTTCATGACTAATGTCACCAATAGTTTGGCCAGTAATTTCTATAAGCCTAAGATCAAGCTCTTAATTTTCTTTCATACTCTTTCTTAAGTTTCCCAAATGTTTCTTTCTAGGCTTCATTCCCCAAAGCACAGGTGTTCAGTCTGTCTCTCTTTCTTTTTTTTTTTTTTCCTTTCTTTTTTTTTTGGCTGAAGAGTAAAAACACTACGAAAAATCTATTAATAATTTTATTTGCCAGATTTCCTCAAGCATTCTGGGAAATTCTCTTTACTATAGGGGTGAGGATTAAGGTAGTTTAGATTTCATCTCTCCTTGAAATAGCAAACCAATGTCTGTAAGATGTTTAGTTGCCAGAAAATAAATTCAGAATACACATGCACGTGCTCACTCTCACACACAAACCTTCCCGAAAGTAATTTGGTATTCATGTTTTAAAATAATTAAATAATTTCTGGTTGCTCCCATCTAAGCCCTGTGAACAATGTATGCAGTTAAAGCTGCTAAATTAAACCTTCCTGACTCCATAATGCTGGTACATCGAGCAGATGTGTTCCGGAGTACAACCCACTGCCTTGATATCTCCTGAATAGCTGCACACAGAGAAAGAACATTCACATAACACTGTCTATAAATATAGCAACCAGAATACACTCCAGAGATGTTGTGAGAGCTCCAAAGTTAAGTTTAGTTTGAGGTTTTGAGCTCAAATCAGAGCTAAAACTGATGTTATAATGATTGAATATGCTTTCCAGATTTAACATCTTCACAACCCCATTTAATTTCCTGTAATATTTTTAGCTCACATGAAAAGATGTTCTCCCTATTCATCAAAAATTATTTTAAAACTGACAGGGGGAAAATGAAGTTACTGATGTCTGCTTCCTTTATTTAGTACTTTTCACTTACATCCTGTGCTCTCACATCAGTTTCTTATATTGGTTCCGGGAACCAGGGAGAAGAGCTGGTCAGTAAAATTGTAGGAAGTGTAGGAAGATAGAATAGGGAGACAGATGTGCATCTTGGACCTGGAGTTATACTGAGGAAGTTTGGTGATGATACCAAATTGGAGGGAGCTGTTGACTCCCTTGAGGGCAGAGAGACCTCAGCACATCAGGGACAGGGACAATCCAACCACATCCAGTTCAGCAAGGGCAGGTTCTGGGTTCTGCACCTGGGACAAGGCACCCCTGGCTGTGTGGGCAGACTGGGGAATGAGAGGCTGGAGACAGAGCTCTGGGAAGGGACCTGGGGGTCCTGGTCCATGGAAAGCTGAACATGAGCCAGCAGTGCCCTGGCAGCCAGGAGGGCCAGCCCTGTCCTGGGGGACATCAGGGACAGCATCAGCAGCCAGGCAAGGGAGGGGATTGTCCTGCTCTGCTCTGCACTGGGGCCTCACCTGCAGTCCTGTGTGCTGCTTTGGGTGACACAATTAAAAAAACCACAATAAGCGATTAGAGAGCATCCAGAGGAGGCCATGAGGTGGTGAAGGGCCTTGAGGTGAAGCCATAAGAGATGTAGCTAAGGTCACTTGGATTCTTTAGCCTGGAGAAGAGGAGACTGAGGGGAGACCTCACTGCAGTTACAACTTCCACATGAGGGGAAAAGGATGGGCAGACACTGATCTCTGCTCTCTGGTGACAGCGACAGGACCTGAGGGAATGGCCTCAGTCTGTGCCGAGGGGGTTTAGTCTGGATAATAGGAAAAGATTCTTCACCCAGAAGATGGTTGGGCAACTGGAACAGGCTCCACAGGGAAGAGATAACAGCACCAAGCCTGACAGAGTTCAAGGAGCACTTGGACAATGCTCTCAGGCACAGGGTGTGATTCTCGTGGTGCCCTGTGCAGGACCAGGAGCTGGATTCTGTGATGCTGATGGGTCCCTTCCAACTCAGCATATTCAATGATTCTCTGATCTTTCTGGATTTATTTCAATTGTCTTCCACTGCATGTACAGGAGTTACAACCCCTTTTGCACCTCTGACCCTTCATGGTTGGGGTCCAAGATACGAAGATGGGGTCCTCTGTTTCATTGCAAAGGACCAACAGCTTTAATTAAAAAAAAAAAATTAATTACATATTTTATGCAGGTGATATCAGAGACAATCTACTTATGCATTGCATTCACCACAACAATGACAGTTACTTCTACAATGAGCCTGAAGCATTCCTTTGAAAAAAGGAAAAGGCCTGTACTGAAGACCAAGCATTTCAAGAGTGAGACACTAATTATTTCCTGCTATAATAAAATAACTCCCAGATTAGCCTAAGAAATAGACAAAGCACTCAGTTTCAAAATTTGATGAGAGTTTTTCTGCCTTATGTTCTAGGGAAAAGAAAAGAAAATATCCAGGCCTAAGCCAATGCTTGATGCCAAAGTGAGATGCAGAAATATCCCTCCCTGGTGCCAAATCTGGTACTTGGCTTAAATCAGACTATGGAAGTAAGATGTAAAAAGTGTGTCACCCTGTGCATCAAAGACTTCCTGGATTTTATTGCACTTCTGCTCAAGCTGTCATTACTTTCCTTAAATGGTGGCCTTTGTATATGTACTGCTTCTAAGTACAAAAACAAAAAATACAAATATGGAGCAGGTTTCAGTGGGTATAGAAATACCTGAGCCTTCTTTAACCAGGCTACAATGATAATGGGAGCAGATTAACTGTGAAAATATGGGATTTTGTGTCATCATATTAATTAATTGCTTCTTAGTATGAAAAATTAACCCATTCCACTTCAGCTACATTTGTCTTAATGCCCTTGCTAGACTCATTAATTCTAACACTCTCATACTAAAACACTATACAATTAAGATAGAGGTACTAACAAGTACCTGTGATAGTACCAGATCTGGCTTTCAGCTTTAAGGTAAGGTTTTAAGGGTGTATGCACACAAACTTGTTTTCAGGGACCACAGTTAATTTATTTTTTACTCACTGGGATTGAAATCCCATCACAGAGTAACTAGAGGGATGTCAATGTAAGCTTCACAGCTTAGTGAAGACTGGTTCAATGATTCACTTGGCCTGAACTCCCCCTAAACCCAGTATTGCCAAGGTGATGAGATCCAGCACACAAGGCTGACAGAAGGGTAGAGTTAAGGTTATCTGAATCTTTCCAGTTTAATATTTCATGTTTTCTCGATTCCCCTTGGGCACCAAACAGTGACAGAAGAATTTGTCATCTTGCAGGTGGTGTGGATGAAGGGGAGATGAGAACCTGAGGGGGCAGGCAGAAGCATACCAACCACACCAATGCATGCTGACTCTAAAATAGGAACTGGTAGCTCCCAAAAGCATAGTGATATGTTTCATATATACCTAAGAAATAAATGTGGATTTTTATGTGTGAATCCTAGAAAATTAATCTATACTTTATTTGTTCCTAGCTGAATGGAGGTAATTATGGAAATTCATGCATGCAAAAAATGCCTGATTTGATGCACTGCTACCTTATCAATTAGGAGCATTTTGTGACTCCAATCTAGCTAACTTGCTGTACCATAAAAAAAAGTGGAGAGGAGCCAATAACCCCTGAATTCAATCTGGTTTTAGCTGTTATTTCTTGTTTCTTCTTTTATGATCTGACTCATGAAGTTTGGATCTGTGGGCCATCAACTGACTGATTGGGATTGCTGCTAAATTAGCCGATGAAGTCATTGCTGGATCTAATGGTTGCCATTTAAACCCTGCTTTTGAGCAGATAATGGAAAGGTTAATGCTGTAATAAAGGATGAAGAGACAGGCATGTGCAATGTATTCCCTGCTCTGTAAACTAGGGCACTAATAGAAAACACTGTGCTGGAAATAAATAAACAGCTTGAAATAGATAAATAAATAAATAGAACCAAAAAAAATTAAACTACTTCTGGAGGTGAGAAAACATTTCTATATTACTGTATCCTCCAACATAAAGAACTTCCACATGTTAAATAATTATAGAAAGAACAAAAGTGATGTGAGTTTAAGCAGTGGAGCGAGGTTGAAAGATGCAACAGAATGCACAAAATGACGACTGCATTATTAATTTCTACTGTGCAGGCTCAAGGGAAAAACTGCTCCTGCTTTTGTGCACAGTGTGACATTTCTTGCATAAAGACAGTGACTCAAAATTCCTGGCAAAACAATATCTGTGTTTGAAACATTCACACACTTTTGTATTCTTCTGTCCGGTGAAGGGAAGAACATAATGATCCATGCTAGAGGAAGGAGCACAAGTTCCCTCAAGACTCTGAAGAGTGAAATATTTCTTAGCCTGCCCCATAACTCCAGTAATGGTGTGTGCAGAACTTAATTACATGCTTTCTGTTGTGGGCATGTTGAATCACTTGTGTTAGATAACAGCATCCACAGCCACATTATATCTGTTCAGTGTACACCTAAAGCAAGCACCTTGAGATGTATCTGATAGCCTTACAAGCAATCTGAGTACAACCATGTGCTTGTTTTTAAAATGTCACAACGACCAAAATAGTGCCTGTAATTTAATGTGAAGCATTCACCATTCACTTTCAAATTTTGTTCTTGTGAGTAATTAGCTTTGTCATTAAACTTACCACAGCATCCCCAGAATTCAAATGACTTGAAAACTAGTAGTTACCAGGTCTTATAATTTTGCTGGCGTTTTGGTCCTTGTTGTTTTTTTTTTGTTT